>ML742265.1:0-42470 GCA_009193465.1 Aspergillus avenaceus
AAAAAAAAAAAAAAAAAAGTGATTAATACTTCCCCCCTGACCATTTACCGCCTTTCCATGACCCTCCCCACTGCGCCCGCTGAGAGCCAACGAATTTCTTCTCCCCCCGCCAGTACTCAACCACCAAAACAAAACCGCCCCTCTTAGTCTTCATGCTTGTTGTTCATTCTGCAAATCTTCCCAAATCCTTGCAGAGAAATTAAACTTATTTGTTGTGGATTGAATTGTCCCTGTGTACGTCTCTCTAGCATCTATCCGCCCCTCTCTTTGCTACAAGAGTGAACTTCTCCAACTATATACTCCCCTGAATCTTCGATCGTTATCACATACTAATACCCACTAAGAACCACTAACAGCCCACACCTCCCCTCCCCAATTACCAGCACAATGGGTGAACACGAAGATGATCTCGTTGCCTCCAAGACCGAGGGTTTCAAGGTCGGAGAGAAGAAGACAATTGAACAGTACGCTCAACTTGGTATGTAGATCACCTATTTTCTACTTGACAGTATGCACCACTCCGCCTCGTGGCATGTCCACCCCCTTGCCGTTATGCAGAACGGGAACGAATCTTATAGCTTCAGTTCCAGCTGTCATTTGATGCAACTAAACCCTACCGTCATACCTACTTCCAACCACTAGCAGTTGCGCATACTTCTCTGCTAACCTTTTCTGTCTTCTCACAGACAGCCATGATGAGTCCCTGAACCGCTGGAAGGCTTCCTTGGGTCTCAACACTGGTACCCCCATCGGAGACCCCAACGACCCCAGAAAGTGCATCATCAAGTCTCTGGCTCTTGAGGTGGAGGACCGTGCCGATGTGTTAATTGACCTCAGCGCTCCCGGTGCCGTTGAGGACCTCAAGAACAAACCATTCACCATTAAGGAGGGCGCCACTTTCCGCATCAAGGCTGTCTTCCAAGTGCACCACGAGGTCCTGAGCGGCTTGAAGTACCTGCAGGTTGTCAAGAGGAAAGGTGTCAGAGTCAGCAAGGATGAGGAGATGTTGGGTAGCTATGCTCCTAACACGTCCGACAAGCCAAGTTACGAGAAGAAGTGTAAGCCGTA
The DNA here is from genome assembly GCA_009193465.1 of Aspergillus avenaceus. Taxonomy (NCBI): domain Eukaryota; kingdom Fungi; phylum Ascomycota; class Eurotiomycetes; order Eurotiales; family Aspergillaceae; genus Aspergillus; species Aspergillus avenaceus. The sequence goes on from ML742265.1 coordinate 1,069, forward strand.
CGCCCTATGGTCTCATGGTCATCTACTAAAACCACTCGTGATTAGTCCACCCTGATCAGGCCCCATCGGGTATGTTGGCACGCGGCCACTACAACGCTGTCTCTAAGTTCGTCGACGATGATGAAAACACCCATCTGCAGTTCGAGTGGGCATTCGATATCGCTAAGGACTGGTAAATCCTGATAGGTCCCGGATGAACTACGACTCCGTCATGATCAGCATTTTCTTTGAAAACTTACAAGCGTTGCACGAACTGCGTTCTTGGAATTTTGGCCTTCTTTCAGAGCTACATGCCCATATGACAAAACATGTTAATTGTCGTATATAGGTCCTAATCATCGGATCTCCTCTATATAAGCGCTCCAAAAACAAAGCCATTGCATAGATGTATTGTTTTGCTCTCGTGGGTATACTTTGTGCCCTTGATACTCTTTACATCCAAACCTCAGTGCCATTTCTAAATGCATCGTCATCATCATCATCATCATCATCATCATCATCATCATGATCCACCAAACTCCAAACAAACATTGCATTAAATAGATAAGGAAAAGGGTATCACAAAAAGTAGTCAATCACCGGGTTCTGTCCATCCTTGCTCTGTTGCGCTTGTTGCTCCCCGCGATGGATATCGTTCTCGGGAGCTGCGTCGAAAATGTTGAAAAACCTCTCACCTGTATCGCTGACTTCGAGAACACTGGCGAGATTGCCGCATCGATAGCAGTAGTTTGGCGCACTCCAGACAGTACTCAGTCGGTCATCGTAGAGCACTTGGTATCCCTCCTGACACAGCTGGTGAGCTCGCAGAATATGGGACATGCTATTGACTTCGAGGAATTTCCGAACAACCTGCGCGCCAAAGGTGTAACCAGCACCTCGGGGAGAAAGGGAAAACTCGTCGCGTTCAGTGTCCGGGTCCGACCACACCAGATCGGCCATGGGGCCCTCGTGTGGAATCTCGCGGAAGCGGTCGATGATCTTAATCTGATCTATAGAATGGATGGAGGGGGAGAGGCCGCCGTGCACGCAGAAGATCTGGTCGTTGATGACCACGCTCAACGTGAGAAAGTCGAACATGTCGGTAAAATAATGCCAGACATTGGCATTCCCGTATTTGCGTGCGCATTCCGTGTAAAAACCGTAGGACTGCGTCACGCCACGGGACTCGTGGTTTCCACGAATAAGATGAACACGTTGAGGGTACCGTAACTTCAGACAAACGAGAAGAGAAATTGTTTCCACGCTGAATAGTCCACGATCGACGTAATCACCTGCAAAAGGAAGCGTATGAGCTGTCAGTCGACCAGTTTGCTATAACCCCTCGAGTACCGTCTTCCCCCTCCCCACTAACCTAGAAATAAATAGTTTGTGTTCGGGCAGAACCCTCCAATCTTAAATATCTCAATCATATCAAAGAATTGTCCGTGGATATCTCCCACTACCGTCACGGGGGCTGCAATATGAACCACATTGCTCTCCTTCATCAACAGTTCTTTGGCCTTGGCACATATTGCCTCGATTACAGAGTCCGCTAACAACTCTTTTCTATAGAGCCTCTCTATGCACTCGTCAAGGTCGATACTCGCTGTGGAAGAATCAGAAACAGTTCGGAGAACATGGAGGAAGACGGAGATCTTGGCACTAAACTTACCTGGTAAACCAGGCATTGCGTTCGAAATATTCTGGTTAACAATGTAGGAACCAATCTATAATGATACACAATAGCTAAGATTTAGAAGAAAAAAAAATGGGTTCACGATATCTCAAGATAGAGTTTGCGACAGGGATGTCGATAGGCGCGTTGAAAGGGGGGTCCGAGGGTTAATAAGGTACAGGTCAATCTGAAGGGTAGTATGTCTGTGTGAGAAAGTACTGCAGGTAGTTCGCATATTGACCAGCAGGGGCACTGCAGGGGAGATGATTGAACCGCACCAACTGAGCCTGTGCAGCACAAGTGGTGGTATATTGCGGTAGGGCAAATTAATACCGAAGGCCCTCGCCTTAAATGTTGACTAGTGTTGTGTGGGAAATTATTTTCATGGCGGAGGAGAATCTTGGAGCAAGTCAAAGACTGCCGGCCGATCACAATAGCGATGTATTGGCACAATACAGTTATGCCCACCCACACCGCCTGTTCCTTTGGAACGTGCCCCAAGACGAGCACGTGGGAATTACAATTATAGTATAGATCGCGATTTTATTGAGAATCTATCTCATTGGCTTTGTGATTCTATGTAGAAGTCTATATATCCATTATGCTCATGTTTATGCCGTTTCAATTGTCTTCAACGCCTCATAGCACATCCTTCGAGGATCCTTGAAATTGTGTTCCGTTTCGGCTTAAAAGCTGCGTTGCTGCTCCATCCTCTTCGGAATCTGTTTCTTCTTCGGTTTCCTCTTCCTCTTCTTCTTCCTCATCAGTCTCTTCTTCCTCCGTTTCACCTTCTTCAGAGTCTGTCACCTCTTCCTCTGAATCGGTTTCTTCTTCAGACTCATCCTCCAACCATTCATTAAGAGACTTATTCTTGGCCTGAGATGCTGCCACCCCTGGCATGCGCTCGTTTCTCTTAGCGCTCGCAGATGCGGCGGTGCTCTCATGCTCCTTTAGGGCTCTGTCGAGGCGTTCGCCTGCCGTCAGAGGTGCTTTTTCTGCTAAGTCCGATTTGATATCCGTCTCGCGGAGGCTGGGATCTGGTTCTTGACCGGGGTCCACCCAGTCGGGGAGATCCTGGTAGCCTTTGAGACCGAGAGGGCCTGTGTCCGGACCGATAACAAGTGTCGACGAGCCAATCAAGAGACCCTTTCGTGTCTCCGATGGACTTGGGGCATGTGGTACAGGTTTCGGTGCCAGGAGGAGCAAGTTAGCAAGTTGCGTGGACGAAGGCGAGGCCAGAAGCGATTTGTACAACCGAGCACGGTCGCGTAGATCATAGGAAGTATCATATCTGGCAAGTAGAAGAAGGTACCGCCAAAGGAGAGTAATCCTGTCTTCCTCCGGCTCGGGATGTTGTTGGATTTGATCATTATATTCTTTGACCTCATCTTCTTTATCATCAGTCCACTCATTCCTGTACTCTTGCTTCACCTCTGAGGGTGCAGGGGGTTCTTCTTCCTTGGGAGGATTTCGTAGCAGGTGGTGTAAATATACTTTAGCGCCCAGAAGGATAATCTGTTGCTTCACCACTTCTGCCTCGTTGGAGAAGTCTTTCACCAGGATTCGAAGTATATCTGGCGCAATGTTCTTTTCTGGCTCCACGCCTGCAAATTCTCCAACAAGCCACACAATAGTAGCTCTCGCATCCGGGTTGTTTGTCATCCCAAGGTGCTTCACTAACTCAATAACCGTCCGTTCATGCGAACCTGGATCCTGCTGTATCAAATGCCTGACCACAGTCAAAGATTCAGATACAAGGTTATCATCTAAGCTTGTAACTTGCTTGAGAAGAATGCTTAGGCAATGGTCACCCGTACTAGGGTCACTCTGAGCACAACGCCCAATGGCGCGAACGCTTTCTCGCACCAGCTCTGGATCAGCGCCTTGTGAGAAGTGTTCTAACTCACTAATTATCACACCCTTGAGATGTAGACCACAATGGGGGAAAAGAATGGTGAGAACTTCTAGCTTCAGGCGCCATATATGAGGTGGATCCGAGGCATGGACCAAGAAGTGTGAAACATATTTCGTGAAGGGTGCCGGCTGACGTAAACATACAGCGACGATGTTGTAAAGTGCGATGAGCTGCATATCTTGGGGGCTTCGGAGAAGGGCAACCAGGGGGCCGACAGTGGCAGAGAAATACTCGGGTGGGGCGAGATACAGGAAACAGCGAACAACACTGACAATGACGGCAGAATTGCGGTTTTGCAAGAGCAACCTGCAAGACCGGAAGAAAAGTTCAAGATCAGGGTCGATTATCGGAATTTCATATTCTTTGCCTCCACTGTTCTCCGTATCTTCATCATCATCGTAGAACCCTTTCGACACAGCCTGCTTGACTTTCTCGGTTCTGCGAGGAAAGCATTTCCGAGCATAGAAAGTCAAAAGACGTATGGTTGCGATTTGGCCCCATTCGTCCATATCCACAAGCTTCCTCACCAAACCCCGGTAGTGTTTATGAATGAGCTCGATCTTTTCAGGGCATACTTCTAAGAAGGCGCACACAGCAGGCCCGGCAACGAAGTATTGGCTATCACCTAGCAATGTAGAAAGATAACCGATCAACTGTGGCAGGGTATTTGGGTCCAAGCGGTAGCATTTGGGGATTGCTAAGGCTGCTGCTTTCCGAACGAGAGGACTCATATCACCACAACCACGCTTTATGGCTAGAGATACAATCTGGCTGATCACCGGGACTCTGATGCCGGACATTGTACGAAGCGCCATGGCCCGCACCTGGTGATTCTGATCCGTAAGGGATTTTTGGATTGTATTGATGGACAAGAGAGCTAGATCGGGTTCTGCCTCGGCATGGTGAACCAAGTAGATGTAGACCAGCTTCTTAACCTCGAGGTTCGCATTGGCCACATTTTTGACGACTGCTGAGAAAAATGGAAGCGACGGCTCGGAACGATACATCAACTAATAGATTAAATCAAATAAAAGTCAGAAAATATATATATCAATCATATGCAAGTATAAGTTGTAGCATACCGTGATAACCCTTCGCATACCGTCCAGGACTTCCCGGTCATTGCGGCTGTCTAATAATTTCTTGATGTGCGCAGTGTTGACATTGCGAGAAGTGAGTCCTGTGGTCGATCCTCTAGACATTGCCGCCGATTGAGCAGCTTCGAGAGTGAGTTCTCGAGCTATAATCGGTTAGCCAGCTGACTCGATGTTCGATTGACTGCGACAACCGTACCTGTCTCCAGCATGGAAGATATTCTAGAGATGGTCTCCATTTTGGCCTCCAAAGCCCTTCAGTGGGCGGCAATCAGAAACCTAAGCTTGGAGGAGGGAAGGCAAAAGTGAGGTATTGGAGAAGGAAAGGTGTGAAAGGGAGAGAAAGTTGGGGTCCGGCGAGGAGCGGGCAGGTGACGATAGATCGACTACAGAATTAAAACTAAACAAATCTCCCCGCAAACTCAACCCATTTTCAATCCCGTCACCTCCAACTACCTAAGTCATCCTAATTCTCCTGGCCAAAATGTATAATTTCTGTGTCTGAAAATAAGGGAATTCAAACAAACAATGGCTTGTTGAAAGAGAGAGGGGAAAAAAAATCTGATTGTTATTTACAACAATGCTCAAATATCTAGCACACTTCTTACAAATTCGCTCTAACCATGAATCATGGCGCAAATAATCCGTCAAATATATCTGGGCAACGGGGTGACCGATTTTCTGCAATACATCATCGATCGTGACGCTACTACCACAACACTGATTATATGTTCAACAAGAGAATCATTTCTTCGCCAACTATATACAACTGCATGCACAAATGAAAATGCAAATGCAAGTGACCATGAATTCCTCGCGCAAACTATCAGTCTACTCTCGAAATCGAGTAAAATTAAGGTAGTCTACTGTCCAACGGTGGAGAACCTTCGAGCTTATCTTGCCGTGCTACCCCCTTTCAGCTCATCCAGCCAAGAAGTCGTCGCAGAGAAGCAAAGTATGAATAGGCCCTTGATCGCGATTCTGGGTCCTCTAGCATTACATTCACCTACCTCGGAGTTCTCTGCTCAGGGGTTATCCAGGACACTCGCAAGCGCCGTTGAAACTGCTTCGAGGGAGGGAATGGACCTTATACTCAGTGAGCGCGCTGATGCTACAGGTTCCGCAGTCGGTGATCGAGGCAAGGCGCTATGGCACACCAATGTCCCACTGCTTAGTAGTTCCGTCAGAAGGGGAGAAGGTTCTTGGCTTGGTCGAAGTGTGCCGGTGGAGAGAGTGGCACAGCGATGGTTCGAATTTTACGAACCGGTCCAATCTGAGGCAGCATGATACCAGGAACAATTAGGTCTTAAATTCCCAGAAAAGGTAATAACTATTTCTAGTCACAGAACTTAATGTACAATTGTTCTCACAGTGTAAACATGCAAACTTCAACAAACCGGGTATCCTAGAGCCGACCAATAACTCCTGAACTATAAAGTGTGAAACTCCGTACCTAGCTCATATACATTTCTCCATTTCGGTAATGTAAAGTTTGATGTGAGATTCCAGCCTGAGATATTCATCGTGGGCACTTTGAATCTCGCTTTCGATGTTCTCCTTGAGATCCGCCATCTGGGACGAATTAGTGTCGATACGCCAAAAGAATTAAAAAGCTTCAAGGTACGTACCTTTTTCTCGGTTTGCTCAATCCTGATTCTCCTTCTCTCCATATCACGTTGCTTCTCTGCGCGCTCTTCACGGAGTTGCTTCTGAACCTCTCTAAGCTCCTCCATCCGAGTCTGCGCAGCGTCGGCCTTCTCCTGAGCATTCTTTCGTAATGTTTCAATTCTTTCATGCCATCTTGCAAGCTGTCGCTGCAATAATTTCTCTGTTTGTTCCACTTCCCTGACACTATTGCCCCTTTCTGAGATAGCTTCCTTGTTCCGGGAAGCCCTAGATTCTTCATCATCCTCCTTCTGTAGTTCCACAGAAATATCTTCTAGAAGTCTAACACAGGCTTGCACATCATTACTGACAACAGTGAATGTATCTGAGGATGTTTGCAGCGCTCTTGCTCGCTTCTCCATCGCATCAATCTGGGCTTTCTCACGGAGCAGGTTCTCCGAAAGCTCGGTTAAAGATGCTTGAAGAGTAACTGGACTTTCCAGGGCATAAGGCCGGAGCTTATCAACTTCTTGTCGCGTACGCACAACTTTCTCTGTTTTTTCTTCCAATTGTGCTTGCCGCCTAGTCTTATCCGTTTTTACTCGTTCGAGAGTCTCCGCCACGCGTTCTTGGTTCCGCCTTAACTCGAGTAGACGCGCCTTTAGCTCATCATTTCTCCTGACCTTTTCCTTTACTTGGGCCTCATTAGCCCTCAAATTCCGGCGCATCTCCTCCAGACGTTGTTCCATCTCCTGATTTTCTGCGTATAAGGTATCAATGCGCGCTTTAGTCTTTTCTGACTTGTTGAAATGCTCGTCAATTACAGCTGTTTGCGATTCCCGAAACCTTACAAAGTTGATCAGGTAGGAGAATATCTTGACTAGTCGATCGTGTGTGGGTTTCGTTAGGTCTGTGAATGTGAAATCATTGACACCGCACTGATAATATAGATTAGCTGCTGCTACCTAATACTTGCGTAAACTATAGCTCTTACCTCCATCAATAGCCTCCTTAAGCTGACAAAGAATCCCATAAGATTGCGTGTATCAGTGGGAACGATATCAGGATAGTCGCCTCCAATATCATCTGCCGCCGCACGCATTGCAGGATCCACTGCTTCCCGGGTAATATTCATGAGCAGTTCAGCGAACCATTCAAATACCATCTGGATTTGTTGTGGGTTGGGCTTAATCAAATCAGCGGACGTGAACGGGATGCCAATGTCGTTGATGCATCCTGCAATCTCTTTATCAGGCTAAAAAGAATATTAGATCATGAACAGAATGATGGGCATATGTATGCGCAAGCCAACTAACCAGGCGCATAAGGGCATCGTTCTCGTCTTCCTTCTTCCGACCCCGACCGTGATGCTGCTGCGAGCTGTGAACCTGACTCATTCGGTGGTGAAACGCCATTTTCACCCAGAGGCCTTACACCGCACCAATACCTAAGTGGATAAACAGACAAGGTTTGATCAGGCGGTCGTGGCGCGACTCGCTCAGTGTATGTTTATGATGATTGTTTACCGCTTTGAGACCTCGCATGGCAACGGAAAAGGACTAGCGGCAAATGAGAGGGGTATCTATGCAAACAATGCAAACACCTACCCACCTCTCTTTTCAATGACTCTTTGCAACATGGATTCATTGATAGTTAGTTGAGGCAAACATAAAAGATTTAGCGACTCTCAGTCAGTCACCATGGCGTCTACTACGTCAGCCCCGTCAGAGGCTTCCAAGCCTTTTGAGTAAGTTTTGTTTTTTTTTGTTGAGCACTTATTACTAGTCTTGTGAAAGGCTAATAAGCCACTTAGTATTGTCGCAACATACAATGAATTGCTTCGCTCAGATCCGGATCTGACTATGCCAATTGCTGCCATTGAAGCTTTGGTGCTACTGCTCACACATTCGCCCTCGTCCACAATTTCAGAAACCCTCGATCTATTGGAGAAATCTACCACCCACCTGAAGAAGTCTATCCCCAATCCCATTGGTCTCTCGGCTGGAACCGACCTTTTTCAACGATATTTGATTACTACGCTACAAAGGCCTGGTCAACTTGGGCCTGCTGGAGACTTTAATGCTATCAGAGCACACCTTCTCTCGAATGGTCGGTTGTTTATCAGACGTGCGAAGGAAAGCCGAGACAAGATTGCCGCTTTTGGAAGAGGATTCATTCGGGATGGAAGCACAGTGTTGACAAATGGTGGATCAAGAGTTGTCGCTTCGCTGCTGCAAAAGGCTGCAGACGAGAAGGGTGGACCCTTTGCCGTTCGGTTCCGTGTGATCTATGTCCTCTCCCCCGCGAAGGACTCTTCCGCAGAGCCTGAAGGTATGGAAACAGTGCGTGCGCTGCGGGAAAAGGGTGTACCTGTTGCCACAGTTCCGGAGTCAGCTGTTGCATACGCTCTCGGAAAGGCCGATATTGTAATTGTTGGTGCTGAGGGTGTCGTGGAGAATGGTGGCATCGTGTCGCGTATGGGGACCTACCAAATTGGTCTTCTGGCCAAGGCTATGAGCAAGCCTTTCTACGTCGTGGCAGAAAGCCACAAGTTTGTCAGACTGTACCCGCTCGGTCAATACGACTTGCCCATTGAGCAACGAGTGATCGATTTCGACACCGAGGAAGACATCACTGACGGGGCTAAGTCACAGTCTGTAGCACACAGTTCAGACGTGGTCGATTTCACACCGCCCCATCTTATATCCGCACTTATTACGGACAGTGGCGTTCTCACCCCAAGTGCTGTTAGTGAGGAATTGATTAAAATTTGGTTCTAATGATATTACGACCTATTGAGCCACGGATGTAGTGAAGTTGGAGCACAGGTGCTTGGGCTTAACAATGCACTCCACGCAACGAGGTGTGGCGTGACTGAACGGTCGCCTCCAATTCCACAGAAAATGACTCGTTCTAAACTATCATTCGGTGGGTCACTTGATGCTCAGCCGGCATGCAGAACCTCGACTAAATAAAGTGAGGCTGTTCAATAGTATTGGCTTGTCGGCAAGGCGCGGAAAATACTTCCACCTATTTCGTTAGTCAAAAGCTAGGACACATGTGATCTATCTTATCTCAAGACGCTCTCGAAGCGTTCTAATGATTATGTACGATTCACGAGGGGTAGTAAGGAGAACCGGGTCTGCGGCGGCGGGAAGGGGCCATTATGCCATCCATCAGTACGGTTTAGCGATGACTTGCAGAAAGGGACTCGAAAATCATGACTAAAAATAAACAAAAGAATCTAATGATCTCGAGAGATGGGTCTTATTCAATGCATCAGCTAGTAATATTCCCTCTAATATATACATTCGATATCAATTTGTCAAGTTTCCAAGACTGTGACTCGTTGGGGGGGGGTGCGCATAGTAAGCTAAACAGTAGCCGTTTCGTATCACATTCTAGCATTATTGTCATAAACTTCCAGAAGCATTTCATCCTTCATGATAGGTATAACCTCCCCTCCTTCCTCTTTCATCCATTTATTCTCATAACCCACTTAAACGCGACAGCCACATCTTGTGACATATCACAACACTATCCAGGTCTCATAGGCAACAGGTGCAATAATCTCCACGTATAAGTGGCCAAATATGAGCCCTTCTGATCCATCACGGGCATCACAGCCACGGCCCCGGATCCTCCAGAAGTCGTTCCGACTTTTGTTGGGTCGATTCCCGATTGCAATATCACAACGAGTGACTGGTCCTGACAAAACAATACCAGGATCTAGTGCTTGCATTCTTATCTCAGGGTGTAAGGTCAAACGAGGGACGTATGTGGGTAAGCCTGGCGAGGCGTAACCGATAAGTCATGTAATCCCCATGCCAATTCCGTTTGTTTTTCCCTCCATAGTATTCTCAACCGTGCACGTTGATTTGGGGAAGTAAAGTGTCGAGATCAATTTGCGATCCGTCTCAAGTGCATAATGGGCGTATCAAATGTCTGCATGAAGGCGAAGGCGTAGAGGAGCAGGTAGCCAAAGGCCACGAACAACCACAAGAAAGCCATAATTGTTGTTTGGACGAGTACCGAAGGAGTGGTTACCCGGCCCACTAGCCTTCGAGTTGCACGTAGGTTTCAAAAAACGGACACGATCAGAAAGTAGACGGGGAGAGAGAGGGTAGAAATTCAATAACTTCGTTGTGGTTGTTTTTTTCTCTTTTTCTTTTTCCTTTTTCTTTTTTCCTTTTCTAAAAAATCCTTTTAACTCGGACCGTAGGGATTCCCGAGTTTAAATGCCATTTGCTATAAAACAGTGAACCATTGACATGTGGTTCTGGTTCTACTGGTAAATAAAAGGTTGTGCGTGTGTCCCTGATCAGGCAGTAAGGGCAGCCACTTTCTCCGGTCTACATCGATGAAACCTTAGGATCCCTGCAAGAGGGCCGGAACGAAAGAGCGGGGTTTTCGTTCGTCGGACTCCTACTTACTACTTTTCTTAGACAAAAGCATGAGCATTGTGGTCCTTGTGCACCAATCGGATTGTTGAATTGGTTCAAGTCCATGCAGCCGGTGAGTTAAGAACTTAGGACTGATGAAGTGGCGATGTATCATGTATCATTTGGATTCTCGGATCTACAGAAGTATATCTTAGGGTGGGCTGATCTGCTGTTTCTTCCAAAGAAATGTTGAAATGCGCCAATAGAAAATAATACACTGTTGTCATGGCTTCCAACGTCAGCCCAATGTGTGAGCAATGCCCATTTCAATTTTCATTTTTATTTTTTTATTGTCGTTTCACAAATAGGACTCGATGTTCGGCGGTGTATTCAGTCTCGATCTGAAGGATGCGGTGAGACTAAGGGAAAGAGGGGACAAAAAAAAAAAAGTTCAACTCCATAAGAAAACACTGCAATGGGACTCTATTATGTCATATTTATGCAACTCGATGCCCATCTCATGCTGTCTCTCGTCAAAATCTGCCATTGGTTCAAGGCTAGGTAGAATACATTATTGTGAGTCATTTATTTATATATCAATAAGTTTCTCTGGAGTTGTTCTTTTCCTTTGTTACCCGCACCATCCGCTAATGCCGGAGAATTCTAAGGAATCAAGGGTAGTAGTAATAATTGGTACTTGTGCATATGATAAAGAAAGATTTATACATGTACATAAGTATATATTCCTAGCTTTTTTGGTTTTGTGCTTTATTCTTACTTTATTTTAAGATCGATAAATCTTCTATTCAGCCAGCCTTTGTAAGAATCTTACTTTCTAATTTTAACATTAGACAAAGGGTCTGGTATATTCAATGGCATAACGCCCAGAGAGGACTATAATCTAGTCCATACTTCCGGAGTTAGGCTTCATTGATGTCCTGTGGGGAAAGACACGTGCTTTACACGGGAACTCGCTAATCATTCAGCCACTATCATTTATTGGTTGGGCCCTGAAAGCATCTCCCCACAGCCCCTCCGACGGTTCCGCGGTTTTTTTGTTGCTGACGGGGTCATGTTTGGGACATGTTTCGCTCAATTGGGAGGGGGAAAGCCATCCTCCGAAGGGAACCTGCAAGGCTGCATGCTGTGTAGTACATTGAAGAGCATACATTGTCGAGTTGCTGGGGGCACGGTGCTCTATTGTGACCAAAATAAGAAGAAAAAAAAAACATTCGGACAACTTTAGGTATACAATTACATACTAATCACTTGCTAACACCGAGGAATTCATTTCCATTCGACCTTTCCTCATTATTACTTTTGCATGAACGTCCAGCCGAAACTTCTTATTACCACCCTCCAATAGAGGACAGCCGAGAAATCAGCGACCCCGCCTTCCTCGCTCCCCTAGACTGTTGTTTCCTGCAGTCTTTCTACAACCCCGGTCCGCATTCAAACCCGACGTGTACGGAGTAGTTCAAAGATTGTTTTCCAATTCGAAAAAATTCATGCCCACTTGAATTAGTGACTTTTGCCGAGAAAACTCCGCCACTTACCAAAAAATATCCCATCATTTGTCATAGAAGATAATGGGTGCAGAGTCACTGACAGCCGCTCAAGAGAACAAGGTATATAATGAGGCACATAAGGAACAAGGATCGCGGTCTCAGCATCCGTCTAGAAGTGATAAGACCCGTGACTCCTGGTCCTTAAAAGGGTTCTTGAGTCGCCACGCGAGCCGGCGATATCGTGTTCTGGAACGAGAGCCAAATAGACTCCGGAAGCGCTCCACGAATTAATGCTGGGTTAGAAGTGCACTCATCCTTAGTTGCTAGTGCCAATCCTAGCTTCATCTGGTGGTCTTTTAACGAAGTATGGGACAGACTCGAACAGTGAGAGGCTTTGAGTCGACCATTTGAAACCTGGCCACGTGCGGACATATCGGGTCTGCGATATTTTGAATTCGTATGGTGTATTTGATGATGGACTGTTCCATTCTTATCAACAACTGCCATCTGTCAACACTACATGAGACCTGTGAGACGGGTCTGTTCAATATCGATTGGAGGAAGATTTACTAGTCGGGTTGGTCGGCATTCCTAAGCCGTTTGGTTTGGCCGCCAACAATGCCTTGGCAACTGAATAGCAGTCAGTCTTAGTCCAACGTGGCATGAGACGCCGATGATGCTATTTCTCGTTGGGGATGAGCGAATTTCAAATGTGACGGTATTCTCGGAGTCTTGGAGCAACGTCCGAACTAGGATCTGACATGTAAAATAGATAAAAAATGGGACATAGATGATGAAAAAAAAGAATCAGGAAACGGTCAAAAGAGAAAACACAAAAAACAAGTAAAGAAAAAACCTTAAAGCATAAAGAAACAGAAGAGAAGAAAAGATGGGTCGGTCGAGAAGCCGACAGAGACGGGATCTGAAGCAGAGCGCAGCCCCAACTCAACCGGAACACCTCATTGGAGTGATTTCAGTTTTTATATCAACCATTGCCAACACAGGTTGAACGTGGTTCCCTACAGCGCTCACAACTAAGTTTTGCGCCAATGCAAGCCTGTTTAGCGCAACGGCAGCCTCGACCTAACCCAAGAAACTTTTCTATTCAGAATGAGCTCGACCTTGATCTAAGGTTCTGCGCATGTATTGCGCGTGTATGAAAAGCTGCATTGTTTTGATATGTCAGGTATCATGACAGCCGTAACATTTATTACGCAGCTGTCCAATTATGTGACCAGTTGAGTTATCTTATGCGTGTTGGTAGCTCTCACAAAGACAGTACCTAGTAGTATCTTTGTCCATGTACGGCGTGATCGCCCATTCAGATCATTGGATGCGGGCTAGATCCATTCTAGAAAAAGTTTGGGGCTTTTAAAGCTGGGCATTATTGAACCCAAGTTCCCCGAATGTTTTCCGCTGTATCGAGTAACTCGTGCCCCCTCCCCCCCCTTGATTGCCTGAATGTTTTGTTCATATATTCGAGAAATTACTGGAGAGCCGTGTGTATTGTTTATCACGTATAATACATACCCAGTACATACGGAGTACAGCATACTAATTAATAGAGTCCCCAGCGCCATGTTCCCGTAATTTTACGTGCGGAGTACGGAGCACAGTAAGCAATAGGAAGTGACTGCCGGCTTTGCATCCACAATTGTGACGAAGAAGAAATTACGCCGCCAATCATCGTTGCCGATCACAAGTCATGATCTGTGCACATGCAAAGAGCCATTATCAATTTCCTGTCTGTTTAATGACTCAATATATCTAGGGCTTTTAAATTTTCTTGTGCGGAGTACGGCGTACTTCCTGGGTTCAATAATGACTTGCAGTGTTGCGGGTCGGTACTTATGTGTTCATTAGGAGAGTACATGGTATATTATGCTTATCATACGCTAAGATACGTAGCGCTGGGATTTTGACATCTGAGATATGTTCGAAGCGATTTACTCAGTTTGCAGACAGGATCCAATGAAGGTTTATTTAACGCCCACGCAAGGTTATAAGTCACTGTTCTTGAATGGGCCACATTAGACTTGTTAGTCAGCGAGAATGTCTCACTCAGGCTATGGTTCCCCCCTAGTCGATTGAGATCTGGCCGAGTCTTTTAATTAATGAGATTAATGAGATGCAGGAACAAAACGATCCACTGATGTTCGGTAGATAGTCGAAGTCATCGTACTCGATTAATCGTCGTTTCCGACAGCTAATCGGCCGGTGTTATTCCGACAAGTGGCCATGAAATCCGGTTGAGAAAGGCCTGAATTATATTGCAGCACCGGGAAAACAAGTAGCATGACGTCGATGAAAGGAATAAACGCGGGATATGGGGATTTCGCCATGTGGTAAATACTTTGTGTGCAATGAGGTACGTAGACTGTTGGAGCCATGGCCCATAATTAAGGTCAGGATACCAATGGTAGGGCCGAACCAGTTTATCGGCATATTGAGATGGACCACAGGCCATCGAAAGAGTATTTGCGGTTCGGATAAGTAGCCTCAAGGCTTCCAGCTCGGCAATTGTATGACCGTGTGAGCTCGCATATTTCATTAATTGAAGCCTCTTCTTTGCCCCTTGTCTAAGGACATTGTCTAGTCCGCGATAAGCTAATCTGCAAGGCATAATAATTTGGGTGGAGACTTGTCTAAGAAAACCGAGAGAGAAATCTCTACAGCGTACTCCGGAACAATTTAGGACATTACGCTTTGGGTGATTGTCACCAATTAATAATACCTGCAAATGACTTTTTCATACCCACTTATGCGAGTGGATGGAACTAAGAACATCCAGACCTGCATCGACTGGGACATTTCCAAAGAAAATTTCGACAATGATCGACAAACAGTGTCAAACATAGTCGAGAAATCTGAACGATTGAGATTGAAGTCCGGAACCCGAGTAATAAGTGATTAAAACTAAAGACCCACCGAGAAGGAAAAGTTACCTAAAAATGGAGACTTGACCGTTACATTGCCATGGGTTCTGCACGGCATGGCCCCTGCGTCTGGACCTGTCAGTCGCTGTCATGGAAGTACCACGGTACCTGAAATTCTGTCGGTAACGACCCAAAGGTGTGGAAGCTTGAGGACAGTGGTTGAACGGAGAAATCAACCGATCGGCCACTGAAAAAGCATATATAGAGATTTGAACAAGACCATCTTTTGTTGCATATACATATGTGCTTTAGGTACTTCCTGAAGTCTGACGTGCTTGTTTGGCGCCTGTAAGGATCGGTATTGCTGCCTGCCATATATTACATTGGCTAAGCGAAACTGCCTAAATCTTAGTGAGACGTTATGCTTCAAAATCACTCCACCGGAGCATTCCGCTCCATTGTTTTTTTCGTCATTTAATATACCCAATAAATATACCCAACGGCCATGAAATTTGAAGATTCGGAGGCCCACCTTCCCGGTTGCTTTTGAGAACAATTTGTAATGAATGTAGAAACAAGTATACATACATGGGATTTTTTATGTATGGCGCATTCGGCTCGTGGATGTAATCACTCTTGGGTGTCTGTAGCATGAGCAACCTTCCCTTAATAATGACTGTAGAACTATGCTTTAGATAATAGCACGATCTTACATTTCAAATCATTATGAATTAGGTCATGGACTTCAACAGAACCAAGGTTGTAAACCTAATATGATGTCAAGTAATTGACTGTTATGTGATTGGGTGCTGAGCTTTAGCGTATACGGCAAGAATGCTGTGATGAAATCCTGCATCGCAAAGTTTCGAGGGTGTAGTTGACTGATATGGTTGTCCGCTTCTTACATCAGAGGCTGTGTTAGCCTGATCCTCGAGGCGACTTTTTTTGAGTATAATTTTATTCGGAGTCTTCAATCGTGCCATGAAGATAATATCGTAGTCCTTCTAGAAAGTCTAAGGTGTTCCTTAGAATAAGAGTGCATGTTAATCAAAGTATAATACATACACTCCGAAAGTAAAAGCAAAAGAGGCCGTATCTAACTGGCTCGAATAGATCTATTGTTGGCAATTCCGGTGCCTGCGATCTATTCTGGAAATTTGAAGATGATATCACAGTTAGATATCGACGAAACCTAAGATAAACTATTGAAATCAATACCACTAGAATATGTGCTTCCAAATGTTTTATCGGAAAAGTACGTGTATCCATACACACAAAGTAAGACGGGAAGATGTATTAGTTGTAATGGACGATACTGTACTATTCTGTTTCTAAGTATGGACTTGGAGAGTGGAGCACCGCTTGGACGGCACCTACCTATAGAGTACTAACTAATCAGTAACTAAGTGGCTCCTAAAGCAGGTACTAAAAGAAAACCTAGGCGTTAAATTCCAATCATGTCTTTCCCTAATAAGTGGTCACAATGGGATTGGGCTCCCATCTGGCAGTCCCATCTAGTGGGTTTAATTCCCCACAGTTGAAGAAATTTTCATGATCAGCTCGCTCACCCTGTTGAAAGGATTAGTTCTTTTGCTCTGGCTGAATATTGAGAAGATGAGCAACATGGTCAGGGTCCATTTGAATAGTGTGTCTTTCTTTTCTTTTTTTCTTTTTCTTTTCATGTTTACCATCTTACTATAGTAGCATGATAATTTCAGAAATAAAAAAAAAAAAAAAAAAAAAAAAAAAACTTTTGTCAAAAAATAATCACGACATGATATAGGTATATGATCATCAAAGCAACATTTTACAGACGGTAATTTTTCGAATTCTTAACCAAATACAATAAAGAGAAGGAAAATTTTTTTTTTTTCTAAAAACATGATTTATTTTTTTTTTTTCGGGGGGTGATCCTCTGGTTCAAGTGGCCCTCTTGTGACGGCCGGGCCCGGGGGCGCTCGCGGTGTAACCAGCAGACCTACTCCCCTGGGTGAGTGACCCAGAAGGAGAAGAAAAAAAAAAAAAAAAAAAAAAAAAAAAAAAAAAAAAAAAAAAAAAAAAAAAAAAAGGGCGGTTTGTTTGTCTCGGCCCTCGCAGTCACTCTGCCAGTCCCTCACTCACTGACTTGACTACTTTGGGTATTGGGGTTTGGTCTTTTGGGCTCACGTCTTCTTCCTGTTTCTCCCTTTCCTCCTTCTTTTCTCCCTTGTCCTCACTCTCATCATTTTCACCAACTTTCGCTTCAATTTATCCGTTCGTTTTTATCTTGTTGTGTTAGTAGAAGCTATCTTGTTTTGCCACTTCCTGTGGCGTGTCTCGGGGGTCTTTAACCTTTTACCAGCTGGACAAATAGTGCTCCCTCTACTATACTTACGTTTTTCTACCCGTTCGTTCTAAACCAATAGTTCCTCGCCCTGCCCCCCAGTCCATACCAACAACCGGGGGTTCCTTTTTAACTCGTTTATCATACAATTTTTGTCCATCGCTTTGAATGTCTCAGTCCGCCTTTTTGAGCGAATATCAATAAGGAGAATTTAACTTTCTGATTTTCCTTAATTTTACCTCGAAGTATCCGACTGATATATTTTATTTTCTCGATTCCTTACTTCGAACCACAGTCTCATTTGTCTTGTGGTCGCGTGTCTACCATTTCCTGAATCCCTCATGAGTTCAGTCATCCGGTCCGAATTTGTAACCGAAAATAGCTGCGCCCACGTTTGATTTCTCTACGCCGACCGAAAGGACATATGACTAGACGCCATGGCGATATGGCCGTTTGGTCGTAAAAGCAAGCGGCATACCGTCCAGTTGGATGCAGCTGCTGCAGGAGACATTCAGATTCCAAAGGAAACTCGCCATAGCCTCGACGATTCAAAATTGGCAAGGAAGCCTTCTCGCAAGAAATCCAAACGCCAGAAAAATCGACATTTACTACCTGCTGATGATTTGTCGGGTCCCGTCCAAGATCCGTCCATTTCGCAACAGAGCTCGTATCCTCCACCTACGTCACGGAACGAACAAGTGCACCCCGTGAAGCGAGCACGGGATCAGCCTTCCCAAACAGGTCTTTCCTCCGACGATTTCATATCTCGTCCTACCGCCGGTCATGACCAGCCTTCCTCATCTCGAAATGTATCGTTGCGGAAACAAAAACGGTCCGATTCTGGCCCCGCGGTCTTGAAGAAAAAGCTTAGCAAGCGGAAGGCCTATGAAATTGCTAGAGAGCGAGAGATTCGGTTGATGTCATCATCCCCGATCGATATTCCCCACCGTTCGACTACAATACCTGCTGAGCAGAGCTCTGTCATCACCCGCAGAGCGCCCAGGTCTCAGAGCCGTCGTTCAGACCGCCACCTATCTGACGCCAGCCTTTCGCTGCGCGACTCTGCCTCGTCCTTGTCGGATTACTCAGAGTCTTGTACGTTCAAAGTCAATGGTTTCGCTGCCTGGACGCCCCGTCCTGTCATACGGTATGTGGAATCCCCTCGAGTTGCCACAGCAAGGAGTTTAAAGCCATCCGAAGCGTCAACTTTAAGGGATAAGGCGACTGCTGTTTCTTCGGAGGAAAACCTCCAGTCAGCTAAAAAGGTGGACGGGTTGGCCGATGGTCTTGATGCGGGTGCCTTGAGGGAATTGCTGGAAAGGGACCGTCGACGAAGGGAGAGAAAGAAAGCACAAGATTTTGAGAGACTCCAGCGCAAACTCCAGCGTGCTGCTGAGCAGCAGAGAGCGGGAGACGAGATCAGCCGTGCCTATCAGAACCACCCCAGTGGAAACCGAGATATGCCCGAGAAACAGCGAGGGAGGGCGGGCGTTGTGAAGCAGATTGAATTTGGAGACTCCATGAGTGTGGATGTACCCAAAACAGTTGACTCCAAAGCTCTTGTCCGTGGCAACCCCCCCGGTTCATGGTTTCGTGGTACCTCAAAAGACACTGAACGCAGTGGCCGTGAATCCCTTGAGAGTGCAAATGTCATCGGCAATATTGACGATAGCTCTATCCGGGAGCGCAGGTTGGTCATGCGGCGCAGTTTTGCCCCGTCTCAAGAGATGGGTATGTCGCGTACCACTCTTTCACCATCTCATTCCCCGTCGAGACGTGACCTCCACAGTCCAACTTCTTCGCAAGCATACGGCTTGGGCAGGGAATCAACATCTGATGTATCAAGAACCGTCGAATCTGAACGACGCCTATCTGATCACAGCGGTGGGCGTGTTAACACCATATCCTCCTTATTTAGACGCGGTAGCTCGCGTCTCAAGCGGCGGTATCGCGAGCGTTTCCAGGACCGTGGTTCGGAGTTCTCCTCTAACACGTCACATGAATCCTTCTTCAAAGTGCCAACTCAATCTTCCGGCCCTCCACCATATGTTCCCCCCAAAACCTTCCTACGTTCGGGTACAGTGAAACGATCGCAATCGAAATTTAGGGAACACTTTGGCGACGAGCCTCTATCACCACCTGATTCCCGGTTGCAATCTCCTGATATCCCCGAAGAACCTGTCGATCAGTCTGAAATGGAGGATGAGAAGTCTGGAATCCAAGTCGGGACTCAATATCCGATCCCTGAGTCCGACTCAGATGTTCAGGATGGTCGAGCAGAGCGTCATCATTCTTGGACTGGCGATAGCCTGGAGTGTGACGCCGAGAATGTCCCCTTATCTCAATCTTTGGCATCCATCGATTCAGAAGGATCCTGGATGTCGGGCCAATTTCTACGCCGCATATCTCAAAGGACGAGCACACCAGCTCGCCCCAGCCTGAATTCTTCGAGAAACAGGTTAGACGAGGAACGCGAAGAGCCAACCAAGGAGGATGCAACAACGGCCAACGAACAATTCGTCAGGTTCAGTACCACTCAGGATGAAGCCGCCAGGGCTAGTAGTAATGTACTCAACGAACAGGACCAAGACTTCGAAATGGTCCCTGTACCGGAGCCGACCGAGGAGACTTGGCATGAGCAGATCGCGAAGCGCCCAGTACTTGTCAATCCGGCAGTCCGACCCAAGTCGAACGAAGGCCTTCTCAACAATATTCAATCGATGTCTGCGATGTCTGTGGAAGAGGACTTCAGTCCGATTGAAGAGCACCCGGCTGAGTTTCACTTTGCCACAGACAGCGGTTATGGCCATGGCCGTTAAGGCGACATTGACAGTGTGACTGAGAGCGGTCATTGGTGATGTGATACGCCCATTTTTCTTCCTGATCGGGATCCCCTTGTCTTAAGAGTATTTAATTAGTCTTCAGTATATACCCCAGTCACTCTTTTGATACTTTCCTTTGTCTCTCTTATGTATTGTCGGTTTGGCATATGTTCCAGATGGCACTCGAGGTGGCCCTAACTGCATTCTCCGATACTTATCTGCGGGTCGGGTGCAGATAATTGCCTCCACGGGCTTTGCTAGTTCTTGTGTTTGTTGATACCCCACATCAGCTGAAGTTCGAATGAGTTTGCGTCAATTAGAAAATAATGGTTCTGTTTGATTCTTTCCCGTCTGGACTATATTTTCCTGATAGACTTGAAGCAAATCTCATTCTTTGATTCGATGCACATATTTGATCATAACACGCGGGACGTTGTTGTATAGTTATTCCATGTCCCTTTTTTGAAAAAAAAAATTCTATATCATCTTCTCAGAAGTACTTATATACCCATTGCCTTCTATTTGTTTCAAGGACTAGGATCATATAATATAGATTACTGGTTGGTGACTACGTGGTTGTTGTAGCAAGAAATAGCTGGTAGCATGTGTCATATGGAAATGCGCAATAGAGACATTTTCTTTTATTTTTATTTTATTTTTATTCATTTATTGATCGTGCACAGTGCACACATACTTTGACCATGTAGTTTTCCTATATGCCTGAGGCATCCAAGAAATCCAGACTCTGCCTGATTGATAAGCGAATGAAGAAGCACACCATCTCGGGTGGCTGCTTTAACGCATTACCTAAACTTGGCTGATTCAGCTAGAACCAGAAGCATCTTTCTCACTCATCAGCGTCAATTGATCCCCCGACATCACTTCCTGTTCGAACCGTCCATACCAATCAATTCTTTCTGCCCACGTAACTGCAAGATGTATTTGACCAAGCAAATGTATAATCTTCCAAGCCTGTCCCGGGCGTCTTGGTAAGCATGCATAGATTCTCATTTTGATGTACCCGATTCCCTCTACAACACCCGAGAGCATTCGGTGAACAGAGGATAAAAAGGAAAAAAAAAAAATAATAATAATTAATCATCCATCCTAAACGGGAACTAAATGTCATCCTGCGAATAAAGTCTTATATTTATCTGCCCCTCGCCCGGAGCTAATGTTCTTTTCTTTTGCATAGTTTTAAGCAAGCCTCCCGTCTCACTACTAGGATCTCAAGCCAAACAATTACATCGACTTCCATAGTCCGCTCCCCAGCGAGAAACCATTTCAACATCTCTCGACGAGCCTTTTCTCATACCCCTGCCGCTAAATTTTCTCCCTCATCCACCATGGCTGGCGGTGTCGTCCAAATTAACAAGTAAGCCCACTTCTTCGCAGTCTGTGCTGCAGTCTCTCACTTTCAACCTGCGGTAAACCTGTCATACTAACATCATGCCCAGGGACAACTTCAAGGAGAAGGTTCTTGAATCCCAGGAACCCGTTGTTCTCGACTTCTTCGCTGAGTGGTGCGGTCCTTGCAAAGCCATCGCCCCAGTTCTGGACAAGCTCAGCGGAGAATACACCAACGTGAAGTTCTACAAGATCGATGTCGACGAGAACAATGCTCTTGCCGCCGAGTATGGTGTCCGGGCCATGCCCACATTCATGATGTTCAAGAACGGCCAGAAGGTCGAGGAGATCATGGGCGCCAACCCGGGTGCTATCCTCAACGGTATCAAGAAGTTGGCCGCTTAAAATTGCGCAATGATATAAAGATGTCTTTTGGTCTTTTTCTTTCTTTATCTTGTTGTTCAAGAATATGAATGTATCAGTAGTAACTCTCTAATGACACAATAGACTTTGTGATGCCATGTTCACTGTTGATTAATAAAGTTTATTATATTTGTACTGATACAGTGGTAGATACACCGCATCCATACCTCGATATGGAATTTTGTTTACTCGACTTGAAAAGGGTATTCTTGAGAGCCTTGACAGGAACTGTTGGTCTATCTCTCAAGAAACAGGCTGGAGCAAGTATTCAAGTGGTATTTCAATACTCTGGTTTAGTACCAGACCGCACCAGGCGTGATTTACAGCTCGTGATCATACACGAGTTAAAAAACAAAGCACAAGGTAATGTATGCATGAAAACTTAGGGCTTATACATATCAGAGTGGAAGGTAGAAATACAGATAACAATCCCAAAATAGCAAAGGCACCATATAACCAACGAGAACAGTGCAATGCAGGTACTCGCTTGGATAATCTAACAGAATATCAAATCTACTTGATAGTACATGCTACAAGTCATCTCACTGATGACAGACCCCGACCGCTAATCTCAGTAAACTAGTGCGCGAATGCATACCCAATGTCACGGTTTCAAAGCGCCTAACTGACATAGCAGATGCGGAAGCAGTGAAGCCGACTGACTCAGTGCCGGCTATGACAATTACTGGATGGAGATCGATAGAACTGGCCGCCAGGCTGGATGTTGGACTGGGCACGAGTATTTTGGTGGAAGAGGACGTTGGATCAGACGCCCTGGCATGCTTCCCTGAATTGCCCAGAAACACACCCGTTTCTTTACCAGGATTCAATGCAAAGACCATTCCAGCATGGCAATGAGAATAAGGCTGGCCCTGCCGGCAGAAAAACCATTACGGGTCAAGGGTGTTGACGGTCAGATTTAGATTGGCTAAATCCCGTATGGAACCCAAACCCGGTAACATTCCAGGAGGAAGTGAAATCTATAAACACTTCCGATACTATAAATAATAAGACAGCAGTGATAAGAGTGGGGGCTGTCAGATTCCAGGCAAGGTCTACTAGCGTTTCCCGTAAATTAATATGATCTCGGCATATTGATCCTGATTTAAGCCCTCTAGAGAGTCTCGGTCATTGCGCTTGTGTACAAGGATAGTGCACACATTATTGGTCTGCTGTCTATGTTCCTGCATATGAGCCGTATGCATATTGGGGTTAAAGCCACGTAGCCCGACATGAAAGACAGGAAGACAAAACTAGTGTTACGACATCCAGTACAGACAGATATGCCCAAGATCTCCACCTACACCCAGAGAATGCTTCCATGGAGATTGTGATGTTCCTAAGAACCTTAGCAATTGTTTCATCCAGCGCTCGTTTTCGAACAATTGTGGGTTGTCTTTTCGTTAGGCCAAGGACATAGACAGGGATCAATGTCCTGCATTCATGAGCGGTTTCATAGTTGTAGTCAGTATCATTGAGGTCGAGTATGAAATAGGAGTGCTTCCCGCAGCGGATTTTGACAGCAACGAAACGAGTCTCATTGTCCGGGTGCAATTCCTGGAAGCAATCCTCGGTCTCTGAAACAAATGGACGTATGGATTTAAATAATCTTCGGGGTCAAGAATACTATTCGGAGTATCATCAAGCATTCGTATCGTGCTTGAGCCGACATCTGGCAGGAATTTAGAAGGGACCCTTCGGATTTGGCGAATAATGCATTCACGCATCTGTTTGGTTGAGTAGTCCATGGTGGTGTGTAAGGAGATGTGATAATGAAGAACATTGAGTAAGTTTGGTGTCCGACAAACCTCGATACACCTGACATTACCCGACTACAAGTTTACTATTGCAACATATTGGAACCACGAGTTCTAAAGGGTATGGATTTGATACTTCAGCAAAATCTTTATGGGATTTGAAGTTCGAGGATTATCCTCAATATGTCGCTAGGCCATCTTCATAGACAAGCACCTTCCCCGCGAAGGCACGCTAAACCATCTGGAAGCCACCTATTCACCGTCACAACAGAATATGGAGTACAACTCTACGCGTACTTACCCCTCTATCACTTGTGTATCACTTGTGGGGACCTCGGATGCGTGATGAGTAATAGGGGCGGAATTCTCTCGGTGGCATTCCGTAGCAGTGTGCCGGCTGGTTAATTTATGAGCTCCATAATTCAGCTTGCCTTACACTTAACAGTTGTCACTTGAATGTCTTGACTCTTTGAGGTAAAAGGGGGTATGCGAGACAATTCACTAGAGCTGTCATGTCTATCATTATTAGATTGTTTATTTGCATTTATATTACTTGATAGCTCCTGCCATGCATGATCCCTGCCACAGGGGCATGGGGTGGAGTATTTGGCAAGTATAGCTTGATGACTTTGGATTACGTGTCCCTGTAGTAGTATGTCTTAGGTGAGAAGAAATGTATAAAAAAAGAAGGACTGAAAACCTGATACCTGGGAAATCGAGAGAGGATCTCCGGTGAAGAGCAGCTGCTAAGCGATCTCCAGAGCATGACTCTTGACTCTTGAGACTCTGAAAGAGTTGCAATTGACGAGATTTTTGCCAGATAACGGCTCGTTAATCGCCACCACTGTTCTCCATAAGAATCCACCAGGGGGGCCCACTGTATCGCCAAGCAATATTGTATGATGTCGTATCCAGTTCCCTCGAGTGCCGTCTGCCCGGGATGACGGTCTCAGCACCAAGGAATAATGTTCCGAGTCTAGGATTTGAGATGCCGAGGATCATTAATGTTGCATCTATAAGGCTTCGAGAATACATGTGCTCTAGCTGGAGCTCCAATTTATGGAGTTGGACTAGAAATTGGACTCTGTTTCACGTCGTAGATAACAATGTTAGTGCTGTGATGGCTGGCTAAGAATGAACCATGATTTATCTTGATTGGTCAGTATGAAGATTTAGGGCAAATTTTGTAGGTTAGAAGCCAACATTACTGTCTTCTGCATGATGATCATAGGGCCATAAAATGCGTCTGTGAATCAATTGAGTTTGTTTTTATTTATTATTCTTTTAAAAAAAAAAAAAAAATAAAAATCCTCTGGAGCAATACCTCGGGGATAATTGTTTAGGAAGTACTCCTAGGGAGAGTAAAATCGAAGTAAATAGAACCCCTGTGACAAATGAAAAAAGAAAAATTCTTATTCTTTTTCCCTTCGCCTAAAGTGAATTGTTTCGGTCACGCCCCATCACCAATTGACTCCCTGCTAAACCAAATCGGGGCAAGTATTGATCTAACCACGATCAAGTCACGGGCTTGATTAACAAACCACATGGTTTGGTCAATGATCAGGCTTGCGGCGGTTGTCCGTAATCCCAACTTCCAAAGACGCGGGTCCCAGCGCTAGACCCTCTTAAATCCGGATTGGCCTTTGCCCGTTAATCTACTTTTCTGGGCCTAACCCACTGCTCCGGAATGATTAATTATCGGGAGTGTGTTTCATTCAAGCCAGGAACCCATGATCTTGTTTTGAGCCTGGCGAACCATCCTGCCTAGAGTTTATCCAAGCGGCACGGCCGATACATGAGGCGTTTACTAACGAGTCAGAGTGCAAGCTGGACATCATTGAGACCTTGTTTGGGGAATCTCGTCGAATCATCTTTTCTAAATACTAAACGCTATAGCTCTAACTAAGGCTTTAATTTGTTCTGCTGACCGTGACCCGTGCTTTCCACAATCATGGAGTTCCCTTGCTTTCGGAGTTTCCAGTCAGCAAGCATGGTGAACTTTTTTGAATTCGAAACAATCACGTATGTCCCTCAGCGGATTCCTTGACATACCGGGAATATCGGCGTCTCATTCAGTCCAATTGGGTGCGCACGGAGATCTCAGACATGGGAGGGGAAAAAATAAAAGGGAAAGAAAAAAACAGTTTTCCTTGTGGGGGGACTTCTCATTCCAGCGGTTTACTACAACATTACTGGGCCAGGGGTCGAAATTCGGTTCCAGATCGGAGAAGAGCGAAGCCATTGGCGCGGCGCAGCTGAGTCCCATGGTTAGCGTATTTTCGAGAAGACCTAATCGGCAACTTAGGTCCCTGCAACACAGACCCATATTATCAGATTGCAATGATATTGTTATCCACCGATGTTTATCCAACGAGATGGCTAGAAAAAAAATTGGAGGGCACCTTTTAGATTTAGTGATGGGCTGCGGTCTTGAGTACCTGAATAGTTAGAGCCTGTGCTCCATCGACCCCTTTTAGCCAATCATGGTCTGATCTGGATGCTATTTCGATTCATTCAATTGGCAACTTGCGAACTTCTCCGGGTGACGGCTAGAGAGCTTCTACACCTAATCAGTCAGTGACTCGTGTTAATGGCCCGAAGGGATGGGCCAGGCCCATTAGGGTACGTTTGTTAGATTGACGTGCATTTTTTTTTTTGACAGGGATATCAAATGGATCCCAGAGATAACCGAAAGAATACGATAGCCTAGGTTTGACTTCGCTTACTCTTCATGCTACTGTGCCACGCTAGATCGTAACCTTGGAACTCGGAGGAGCCACCCACAAGGGCCAAACGTGCGTGGAGTATGAGCTAGAGTTAAAAAAAATTTTGCTATAATAGTAAGATCCATCCCCATAGATGATCGCATTTATCAATGCGCCAAGCTTATGCCTAAACTTTTCTTGCTTTTCAGTTAGTGCTTTCTATATAGGCGCCTCTGAATGGTACTAGACATACAGATGTGTTGAATAATTCCATCATTCTATGATCATTGATGTATCAATGAAGGTCATCGTGGTTTCAGTTATCTTCTAGTACTCTCATTCGCAAAATGTCGAATGCAGGCACCTCTTTTAACGAGGCGCCCGTGGGCGTCTCGTACCTGGCCGGCTATATATTCCTATCATATGTGGTCAGTGTGATGGGATGCTCAACTACTCTAGAACTCCTTCACCGGAGAACTTCGAGGTCAGGCTTGTATAATTGGTATGTGATTGCCGCACTGTGTAGCGAAGAATAGACTGAAGATTCTCTAACTACTAAAACAGGTACCTACTACTTACTTCCTCGATAGCAATGGGAGGAGTTGGTATTTGGTGTATGCATTTTATCGGAAATCGGGCGATCGTTCTTGGAAATGGGGAGTCAAGCGTCCAGATCCTATACAGCATGACCTTCACGGGCGTCTCATTTGTGTTACCAGTAGTAGTTCTGCTTGCAGCATTTTACGCTATTGGGGCCAGTGAAAAAGCCGGATATGCTCGGATATTCACAGGGGGTCTACTGACCGGATCCTCCGTCTGTGGTATGCATTACGTTGGCCAGCTCGGCATTGCCAATTACAAATGCTCCTACCGTTCGGCCAACGTGGTGGGCTCCGCAATTATCGCTATATTCGCAAGCACGACGGCATTGGGCATTTTCTTTCGGTGGAGAGCCACCTGGACAGATAGCTGGTGGAGAAGGGGTGTTTGTGGTTGTCTACTTGCTGCTGCTGTATCTGGCATGCATTGGACGGCTGCCGTGGGAACTAGCTATAGGGAGCATGATGAGTCTGTCAAGCGGGGCGGTCAACTGTCTCGCACTCAGACAGTGATTATCTGTTCCGTTTTGGTGGGTGCCTTGGACTTCTATTGCTGGAAAACCATAGTACTAACGGGTTTTAGGCATGTGTCGCTTGCGGTGTGTTATCCTGTTGTGCCATAGTTGCTGGCGGAAATCGTAGGAAGTGGAGAACGCAAGCCCAACAACTGGTATTGAGTTGTGCTTTCTTTGACCCAGAGGGTCGGATTATGGTTACACCTCATGCTTTACTTCCTAGCAGAAAAATCGTGGATCGGTACATCGGAAGGGTGAGTGGCAATGGATCGCTGATCTATACATTGCTGATGTATGCTGACTGGAAGTTTATAGACCTTTAATGACGATGATCTTACACGAACGCACCCTGCCTTTCTATGGGCTGTCCGAGCCAGCAGAAATTGGAAATTGCTCAAGGATGTTGTTCCACTCATGAGAGGGCGGATAGAGTCAGACGAAGCCACTATGGAGCAATACATCTCCAAAGGGGTCGTTTCGGATCAAGAAACCGAATTGCAGTCGAACTTCGATGACCTATTTAAGCGTCATTTTTGTGTGACTGCTAAGGATCTTGCCGATGAAGTTCGACAACCGCTAGAAGACTTGGGAATGCTGTATGATCACGTTTTAGCCACCTCCACCCCATCTTCGCGTTTCTCGCGTGCTATGGGGTATTCTAGAATACGCACAGGAAAAGGGCAAATGTTGTTTACGGTACGTCAACTAAAGAAACATGAATCATCCCGTCTAGCCGCAGCCGGGTTTCGATTCACAACCATTGAAAATGTCACGACTATCTTGTCTCGCCGCATTCACGTTCCAACTACATCACTGGGAGGCCATCTCAGAGATATGCGGGATTACGCTGTCTCGCACCGCATTTTTGAGCCTGGAGTCCATCTTATCTCGTTCATCATGCGACCTACGATACACGATCACTTCGAAGTCTTAACCGCCAAGGGAATAGGGAATCCATTACCGTCGGCAACACTGTCAACAAAGCGACTTCAAATCCAGCACCTCGAATTGATCGCACACATGGAAGGGTGGACCATGCCGACATGCCTGGACTGGCTAAAGTCAAGGGCTGCGCGAGCATACAAGGATGTCGATGATTTCAGGGAGCAATTGATCCACGCAATATCAACACTGTCCTCCACTCTCCCGCCAGACACAAACCTCGCATCCAAACTATCCGCTCGTCCTCTCATTGCCCCCTGCCGCATGTCACGGATTTCCGATGGCCAGAACTGTATCCTCCTACCATTCTGTGTTGTAGGAACCCTAGACACCCAAAACTCTAATCCAGACTACAACTTCACTCCCCTCCGCCTCTTCCGAGTCCAGCAGCAGACAAACGATGGTGTCACCGACAATGATGGGTTCGCCAAGGAACTCGGCCAAGAGCTTCTATATTCCAGCACGCGTCCCAGCACTGGCGCAGACTCCGACATGACCGACTCTATTCGCTCCAAACTCCGCTTCTGGCAACCCCGTAAACTCCCCGAATCGGCTAAAACCGTCTCCCTGGAGTCCCTCTCTGAAAATACACTCACTCCCGAAATTATGGTCCGCAAGGAAGTAAAGGTCGACGTTGCCAAAATGACGGAACCGGCATTCGAACCCACGCTGGGCAGACACGCTTCGCAGACGACCGTGGTAGCCGGTGACATGGCTTCCAACACTTACGTCGACGAACTGTACAACCTCTGCTACTCGCCCGGTGTACGACTAAGACCGGATCCCGGCTTCCATCGCCTTTCGTCCGCTGTTTGAGAGGAATAGAGACCTTCTACACCTTCCCATAGCCATATACAGGCAAACTGAGGCCCAGCAACACCACCCTATAGAGCCAGAACCATTCTCTACCCGGGAACCACATGACGCACCGCCTCAACCGCTTCATCCCCCCATCCATACCTACAATCTATCGGCTGCGACAAACCCCGTCACGCCGTCTAGCCTTACAAGTCGCTCTTTCCCATCGTTACTTCAGTAATATCCTTGAGATATACTTCTCGCAACTTTGCTTTTGACGAATATACCCATGTCACGATCGATGAATCACCTTGTCATTATCATTATTATTCTGTATCTCACTCTTTCAACTTTCTTTTTCATCATCCTTTTTTCTTTTTTTTTTTTTTTTTCTTGTTTGTAAACTAGACCAGGTTCAGGCTGGTGTGTATATAGATATATTGAATGACCTTGTATATATATTGAATTTGTCCATGTATCTGTCTGTACCAGTTTTTGAGGTAGCTGAGTCTCATAGATGAGCTTAATCGCACTGATAAGGGTTCAATATGTCCACGTGAATGGAGTAAAAGATAGACTACTAGTAACTACATCTCATGTTCATCGGTTTGTCCATGAAATTCAAAGATGGAAATAATCTAATAGATTGTGGCATGTAGAATAGTCAAGTCGTATCATGATCTTGTTAAGTGACTATTTACCCACCTTGATTAATGTGCTTCTACAATGAAAAAAAAAATTTGTATGATTCTTGGTAAATGTCATTGAGAACAGCATAGCCTGGTGATGGCGCTGAAATCTGACTCTTCGTCTATGAAAATAAGTCGATATGTAATCCTGGGACATGCCGTCTTCAGTTTGAAGCAGCCGAAACCAAAGAAAGAACATGATATTGGAAAGAAAAAGGAAAAGAAACTTCAGAATGCAATGGATGCTGTACAGATGTTTTCCCACCCTGCATGCATATGACTGAAATTCAAAAGGCCACCGGAACTGGGGAAAACAAGATTCTTTTGTTTTTGATGCGCAAACCCAATGCTAGACCAAATTAATGCAAACCCCCCAACAACGCCTCGTCAAGAAAATATCGTATGCTCGCGTGGTAGAATCATGGCCGACTATGGGTAATAGGTGGGTTCAGATGTCGGTAGATATTGAAAGAAAAAAAAAAAAAAAAAAAAAAAAAAAAAAAAAAAAAAAAAAAAAAAAAAAAAAAAAAAAAAAAAAAGAAATGCAAAGCCGCCCAGTGATCAATTGGAGGAAAATAAGTAAGCCAGCTTTTTTAATCAAAGCGATAAAAAACGCCCAACGCACTTATTATGAAACCCAGTAAACCATCTTCGCAGTCAAGGAAGTGAAATGTCGTTACTTTCGTGGCAGGATGCTTGGGCATCCGAGAGAACAAGGGAATAGTAAATGGATTTTAGAAGCTGAAAGACATCAGACGGGCTTTGGAGCATTACGACTCTTTGTGAGACGTTGGCTTCGCCGCGGCTTGGGCTCTTCCTTTGTCTCACTCTTCGGGACAATAGGCTCACTTGAGTTTGCTTTCGGCTTGAGCCTAGGCTTCTTGTCTTTCTCCGGGAACCCGATGACGTCTGTCTTTGGCTCAGCCGAGGTACTACTCGGGGGTTCAGTGCTTGGTCTCGCTATAGGCTTTTCTGCGACCGTATCTGGACTGACTCGAAGTCGCAGAGAAACAAGATCGTTCTGGTCGTCACGGAAGGCAATCCCGACCGTAACATCTGGGAGGATCCGCCTTTTCTGAGCCTGAGCCCGAGCCCGATTGCGCCGAGCAGGTTGAGGATTGTCCTCGAGTTCACTCTCATCTGCCGAACGTTTACTGCCAGTACTGAAGGGGGATGAAGACCGAGAGGACGATTGTTGGAAGCGAGATTTCATAATCGCTCGAGACGTAGGGTTTTCGCTCGGCTGAGTATTGGCATCTTCCCCGAGAAGGTTTATGAAAGCTCTGTCAATGTTACCACGACATTGCTGAAGCATTTCTACGATGGCACCCCGGTCATACTTGCCACCAAGTCCCTCCTGAATGGCCGAGATCTTCCACGGGCTGGCCGTTTCCACGACCGTGGGCCCCGTTGAAGATGCTCCTTTCTTCAGGGGTTCGTCAGCCTTAGGGATAGACGGCAAACCCGTATGGGGGCCTTCGGTATGTCGGACGGAGGAATAATGATGGAAGTCCTATAGGGATGAGAATGCTGATGTGGGGTGAGGATTTTACAGAAACCTTACGTGGAATGCAATGTGTATGGCCTCCCTTTCTTCCTCGTCCGGCGCATGAACGTCGCGGAAGTTTTGAATGCCATACACGGTATAGACATTGACGTCTTTCTTGTACGACTGGCAAAATGCCTGAATCTCTTCTGCGCCGCCCCAGACGCCCTTTTTCCGAGACTCCGCTACTTTAGAATCAAAGCTCCGCTCCTTATCTTTTGAAGAAGGAGGTGCGGGGCTGGCTGAAGAGGAGGAACTATACGAATATCTAGCCGCTGACGCTGCCGCTCGCCTGGGCGCTCTGCGCTCTCCACCAACGGCGGCAATAAAGCTCATAAAATACTCCCTGTTGGCGGCAATGTGATCGGCGAGACGAACACGAATTTGGTCGGCATGAGAGAAGTCCCCAAAGAGCTGGTCGGAGAGCGCGTAATAGAGACAATTGCCTGCAAATCCAGTCAGACGCGTCCACACTGGCTTAAATTGAAGCTGCAAAAGTGCCACCGATGGGTTCGGAGAAGGTCAATGGTAAAAAAAAAGGGGAAAGTACCGTCACCCTCAGTGGGTAGAGCATATAGCCCTAACTTATTGAGACACGGAAGCTCCAGGCATTCCGTCTCCGCATTTTTACTACGCGTGGACTTGGTTGATTTGGATTGCGATTGATGCCGAGGGATTTGATTCCCTTGCTGTTGTGGTTGTGATTGTGGAATTTGAGCTTGAACTGGTTGGTGTTGATGATCGACCGTAGCCTCATCGGCAGAACTAATTGAGTAATGCTGACGGGCCTCGACTACGGGCACGATTCTGCCACCGGTTGGAACATCCGTCATGATTCAATAGCTCTGCCCGACGAACGACCCTCATTTGTAGAACGAGGAGATCGTCAGAACTCATCGAGCAGAGGGATCTCAAGGACAAAAAAAAAAAAAAAAAGAAAAGAAAAGAAAAGAAAAGAAAAGAAAAGAAAAGGGGGGGAGGGAAACACAAGAAAGGAAGCAAGAGAAACACTGAGACACCAAACAATAAGAAATCAGTGAATAATTGGGAAGAAGAAAGAAAAAAAGGGAAAAAAAAAGATGGGGAAAAAAGGGAAAAAAGAAGAAGAAGAAAGAGGGAAGAAAAGAAGAACTAAATTACTTTACTTTTTTTTTTCACTTTCTGTACGGAGACTGCGGAGGAAACACACGAAACTCCCCCAACACGGAGGAGGCGGTGAAGCAATTATTGGGCTTCTAATTGGTTATCGCCACGTGCGAACAGACGCCTTGCTCTCATTTCGATGACGAAAGGTCACAAATCGGTACCGTATCGTGTACAGAAAATTGAAAAAACGCGAACCTTTCCTTTTATCTTGTCTTTTTTGTTGCGAGACCGGGAGCTTCCGTTAGGAATTATTCCGATCATTCTCTTGCAAACTGGTCAATAAATTGATTGTCACTTTCCCCAGAGATTCATCAATTGCATTGTGTTGATTATGGTCATGGTTATGGTCATGGTCACTTGGTTCTAGTGCAGATTGTCCCGCACCTCAGGCACCAAGCGTACCTAATCCAGTAATTCAACCCCTCAAAAAAAAAAAAAAACAAAAAAAAAGACAACGCATGCGGAATCGCCTCCGAAAAAAAAAAAAAAAAGTTCTTGCCGCCGGTTCTCTCTGAACCAATCACTATCAATCAATCAATCAATTTCTTATCGAATCACTGTAAATACCCACGGATCAGTTGCCCGGCGGGTTTGAATGATTTGGAAACCAGGAACTAGTAATAGTCTTCAGTTGTCTATTTAAACGGTTCAATTGAACATGGCAAATCTTTCCATTCCATTTATCTTTTTTTTTTCTTCATCAATTTCTTGGTGGAGATCAAAGAACCCACCTAATATTCAATCATGCCCAACAATAATATAGTAATTCTGGGGTATGGCCCACTATTATCTTCCCTTCCGATTCTCCAGACAATCTAATAAAGAAACACCAGAGCCGGTGTAACTGGCCTTACCACCGCATATCTCCTATCCAAGGATGTTTCAAACTCAATCACCGTGGTTGCCAAGCATATGCCGGGCGATTATGACATAGAATACACCTCCCCGTGGGCAGGTGCCAACTATCTTCCGTATGTATTACAAGGGTAATCTCAATGATCTTCCGGCACAGTGGAGAAAGCTCACAGCCTGCAGCGTGGGTAAAGCCGATAGCTCTCATGCACGATGGGAGCGAAACACTTGGCCGGTCCTCAAAGACCTGGCAGAAAAGCATCCAGAAGCTGGTATCCATTTCCAGGGTAAGTTCCCCGGTTATCTCCATTCTATGGAATGCCGCTAAAGTCCGCTTAGATTCCGTGGTCTATAACCGTAAGAAAGACCAACTATCGACAACCGGGAAATGGTTCTCGGAACTGATGCAGAAGGAGCCGTGGTATAAAGATGTTGTACCGAATGTACGTTGATCCTTCTCAAAGGCTGTTGCGATGAAATAGCCCGGTGACTCACCGGTTTTCTAGTTCCGTAATATCGCTGATGATCAGCTGCCACCCGGAATCGATAATGCGTCTGTTTTCACCTCTGTATGCATCAACACAGCCATTTACCTCCCGTGGCTCGTCGGCCAGTGTCGTAAGGCTGGCGTGGTCTTCAAACGAGCAGTCTTCAAGCATGTGGCAGATGCAGCGAATGTTCATCACTCGGGAGGAAAAGCCGATGTAGTCGTAAACTGCACGGGTCTCCTGTCAAGAACGCTGGGTGGTGTATGCGATGACAAAATCCATTCCGTCCGTGGTCAAATTGTAGTTGTCCGCAATGACCCTGGCGCCATGTTCTCTATCTCTGGGACTGATGATGCCGAGGACGAACTAACATACATTATGACCCGCGCAGCAGGTGGCGGCACTATCATCGGAGGTTCATATCAAAAGGACCAGTGGGACCCATTGCCTGACCCTAACCTCGCCGTCCGTATCATGAAGCGGGCCGTTGCCCTCGTTCCGCAGCTCGTGGGTAAGGGTCAAGGAATCGAAGGGTTGGACGTTATTCGACATGGTGTTGGTTTGAGACCTTTCCGGGAAGGTGGCCCACGCATCGAAGCGGAGAAGGTCAGCGACGTTACAGTCGTACATAACTATGGCCACGGGGGATTCGGATACCAAGCTTCGTACGGCTGTGCAACAGAAGCAGTCGAGTTGGTAAACAACATCCTGCGACAGAAAGGTCAGGCCAAACTATAAGGGTTGGTGTCACAATGTACATATGTACACCACAGTATATGTTGTCAGCCGACAGTATACATATAAATGAAACACGACAAGACAAGATGAGAAATGATCGGCGCTGTCCCTTTTCTTTTCTTTTTTTTTAACACACATTTATAAACAAAAAGAAAAGAAAAAAAACTTTAAAGGCTGAAGTTTATGCGCCGTCAACGTTTCGCATCAAACCCTAATTAGATATTCGGCGT
Organism: Aspergillus avenaceus; assembly: GCA_009193465.1. Taxonomy (NCBI): domain Eukaryota; kingdom Fungi; phylum Ascomycota; class Eurotiomycetes; order Eurotiales; family Aspergillaceae; genus Aspergillus; species Aspergillus avenaceus. The sequence continues at coordinate 36,023 of ML742265.1, forward strand.
ACGACACCCCCCCGAAAGCGGACCCTAGAATACCAGCATCATACCGACGTCACTCTCACCACTGACGCGGTTTCACCCTATTTACAACCTCTATCCCCAGAACAAGTATCAGTTAATCTTAGAATATTTACTCAATCCTCGCTATAACTGTGCGTGGTGTATTTAAACCTCTCTATACTTTAGTCCAACATCTTAAACCCAAAACAAATTGATTCAAAATGACCTACAAACCCCCGAAAGTAGAAGAGGACGCTTCTGACGCCTCCGAGCCCCAAAAGCGCAAGCGCGAAGAGAAGTACCCGGAGCTGGAACCGACTTCCGAACAAGAATTCGAGACGGAAAAGCAGCAACCGCCGAGCAAAGCATCTAAAGCCGATGAGACCCCTGGGGAAGACGACGAGGTCGATGAGGACGAATTCGAAGGCGAGGATGAAGGTCTTGGGGACGAGGATGAGGGGGCCGATGAGGAAGAAGAGGAGTTCGAAGTGGATGATGACGAGGGTGTAGGTGGCGAGGAAGATGATGAAGTGGAGGAAGAAGAACAAGGGCAAGACGATGATGAAGAAGAGGATGAGGAAGAAGACGGAGATGCGAAGGATGGACCGAAAGTTCAAAAGGCCATTGATAAATTGGGTCGGACACCTCTCGACGGTACATCAATTGGCATGGACCCTCTCACCGCGACACCAAACACACTATTAGCGATGGTCATCGATGCCATGTTAAAGTCGCGGCCTATTTCGCATGATTTGTCGCAGCGTGCTGTTAATAAGGTCATTGAGGTCGGCTACCATGATATTCAGAAGTTGGGGGACAGTAGCTGGGATGAGAGGACTATGGTCCTGAAGGATGGAGGGTATAACAGATATCGAGAGCAAGGGGCGACTGACCTAGGGGAATTGGCGCATTTGATCGGCGATAAATACGGTACGTCATGATATACTATTTTTGTATCTCACGGTTTTGAGTGCAGTTCGCTGATCTTGATATAGATGGGGATCTTAATAACCTCTTAGAGAAGGCGCATCATGATCGCGAGAGCGTCAGGAAACTGATCAAGGAGGTCAGAGGCCTCGGCGATCTGGGTGTCGAGCTCTTCCTCAACAATGTGCAGAGCGTATGGCCTGATATGGCGCCGTTTGTTGATGGACGCAGTCTAAAAACAGCGGACGAAGTTGGAATTGGCACTGATATGGATGCTATTTTCGAGGAACTGAAACGTGATTCGATGAAGATGAGTCGGCTGGCAAACGGACTGTCTACTGCAAGGCTGGAGAAAAGGCAAGGTGATCTTCTGAGTGTCTGAATAATGCTGAACTGTACGATTAAAGGTTGGAGTGTATTAAGCTATGTACCCTGTATACTACCAAAGGAGACAGGTTGCTCTCAACCATTTGTTGCCGTTTATTAATACTCAATGTTATGTTACATTCACAGGATGGCTACAACGAGGGCGATTGGCACTATGTTATTTTTGTATGCAGCGCACAATAATAACCAATTGTACAGGCCAGAGCCTGATTTGTACGTACCCCGTTAGCTTTGAAAGGCACACAAGTATACACATACATAAGATATATGATAGACTACAGGGATCGGAAATGGAATGGATGTCTCAGCGGCTAAATGGGAACGAAAGAGTGTTTCACGAGTCGTGTATGTCTTACATATCCTACAAACATTAATAGAAGATGCGTATTAGCTGTCAATATATGAAAATTTGCCTACATCATCAAAGATCATGCTACAGGAGTCTTCATGGCAAAGCTTAACAAGGCCTCTCTGTCAAAGAGACGGGAATATCCTACAGCCTTAGCATATTACCTACTTGATCCCAGTTAACCTTCTCTGTCGCTATATCCTATCTTAGTTGGTTTTAGTCTAGCAGAGTAGCTAGTCCGTATACTTTCTGTGGGCTTCCTGTAAACATAGCTAGATACCTGACGCTCTGAGGTGTACAGTCCGGCTGCTAATCGTATTCTCCAACCAAAGGATACCCCTAGTGTAGTCCTTTACAATGCCGCTGTTCACCTAGGCTTTCGATAAAAGAAGCATGTTTTCTATGACGTTTTCTTGCCTCTGGTATATTCAGAATATAGACAAAAGCTCGAGTAAAGATCGGGGTATCAATACTGTATATAGACATGTAATCAGTCGAAAAGGAAAGAAGAAGAAAAAGAAAAGAAAACCTATTTTTCATCTCCTTTTGCCTGCGCCATATACGTCCTCTCTTCTCTCGATCTCCAGTCTCTCCTGTATCACATCACTGAACGAAGTACTGTTATTATTCCCAACCCCGCAGTCTAGAAGCGAGTTCCATCTCAAACCGTTCAACTGGATAAGGCCCCTTTGCAATGTCCTTCAACATATCAGATCCCGGTGGAAAGTCATGTTCAAACGAAGGTTCTCCACCGGCTAAAGTTATTTGCAGCCCAATAGCTTTCCTTCTCAAGCGGGAATATATGGGCTGCTTCCAGCCTCTCCATCTATCAAGATGGGCAAGGCGGTTAACAACCCCAGAGAAGACACACCTTCGATCCCTGGCTTGTATACCTTGCTTGAAATCAGTCTCGCGACCATTAGTATTGGTAGAAGGGATACGGCGTATATAGAGCTCATCACTCAGTTTGATGGAGTCTAACCCAGTTAGTTGGTGTTTTCCTCCGTTATTTCCTTCAGTTACTGTTCAGTTACTGTAAACTACCGCCACAGGGGCAAAAACAAGGTAGTCTCCGGGTAAAAGTGGTTGACTGGTTTGTGAGATAGTTTGTCCGGTCCTTGTCTTGATGGTAAGTGACAGTACATGGGCGGAGCCCAATAAGTGGATGCGGTACAATACCCAAGACAATGTTAAGCATGTTGGTAAAGTTAGCTTGAGTAACTGAGCCATTTTGAAACAGTCCTCCTATCATATCACCTGTCAACCCGTCAAAAAAAAGACATTTCGCCCATCATCTGACTGAAATGACTGATCCTCCGACATTATGGCTGGTGAATTCAAGGCGAATGTTTTGAACACAAGGTTGTCATATTGTAATTATTATCACCTATATATAGTACATCTCTAGGAAACATTCACTGTGCGCACTTCTCCGATGACAGAAGTGTATGTCATATGAAGGGTGGAAAATGTATGGACCGAGTGTCACTAACCGACTATGGTTAGATCCGAGTATTCTTGGCAGACCCGCTGCTTGCGACGGCGGAAGTGCTTCGAGCCCTCGCTCCATCCTGTCCTTGATCCCCTGTTCTCTCCTCTGTTCTTTGTGCTTTGAAACTTGGCTTCGAAGGTAGCTTTGCTTTGGTCAGAATTTTCTCTCCCCTCCTTTGTAAGTCTCGCTTTGATATCCAATCCAGTCGAGCTGTGCTCACGCGACAATTCGAGAAGCTCTCCTAACTCGATTATCAGCTCCCCATCATCAATCCCGCACGCCCCCAGTTTACGAAATTCCCCGAATCGGTACCTGTCTCTTCTCATTGCGAAATACAGTCTGCGCAGCAGAAAGCTACCACCATCCTTGATTACTTATCTATATAACTCGGACCTCTCATAGGGTAGCCAACAACCCGCTCTATCTGCGCCCGACCTGTCGATTGCTAATACCAAAGTACTCGTGCAGCTCATAAAATCAAAATGGATCTCTCTAACATCTTGTATGTGCTGTCCTTTTTATACGACACTCATAAATACATCGAGAATAGTCGCTTATCATTTGTAGCCGGATCGCCAACATCGCTGTTGGTGTGATTATGGTTTTGGGTGGCATTGCCCAATTCTTCCCTCCGAGCTTGGGCTCCGTTATCGTCGGTGCCTATGTGATTATCTTTGGTCTTCGTAAGAAAGCCCTATCTCTCTGTCAGCTAGAACAAACTGACTGATCCTTTACTTCCGATAGTTATCGCTGGGCTGGAATTCCTGCCCAATGTTCCAGACTATGTTTACCGCTATGCATCCTTCCTGTTTTCGTTCCTTGGCCGTGGTGTTTGTAAGTTGCTATCACCAACGGTGGTGTTACCACTGAAATTGTTTGTTGACCAATGGGCTAGTTTACATTTTCGTCGGTTCCATCTTGCTGCACGGCCACGTATTGCGCTACATTGCTGGCTCCATTGTCGGATTCACCGGCGTGGGCTACCTGGCCCTGGAATTCATCCCTTCGATCGAGCCTCCCTCGAACATGCGTGAAAGTGACCAGGGCTGGGGTGCTGAGCAGGTCTAAGCGCTATGACGTGACTAGTTTGAATGGCGAGGCTGGGATGTAGCGTGCAGTTTTTGGTAGCTGCGCTTCTCAGCTGGTCTTTGCTTGGAAATACCTTGGAATCGCAAGGGCTGGGATGTGGACAAATTGGAGAGGTGAAAACATGGGAAGAGAGGTTGGAAGTTACGTCTCCCCTGTGATGTGCGACGATCGACGAGTGCGATGATTCATTGGAAGTTTGATATAAAATGATCGCAAGGGGTTGTGCTTGTTGTCAGTCCATGTGTGTTATGGCTATTCGTCCGCCCGCGGGTGTGGATTTACTTGATATGGTTTTCTTTTGAGAGTCCACTATGGGACATTGATTTATACTTTCTTTTCTTTACCCCCGCGGACCTTGTACTATAGGTTGTCGTCATATAAATTTCTTTTGGATCTGAGCCTCAGATACACATCAGTTATCTAAAGTTAGTATCGACTATGATTTGTTTTACTGGTGTTTAGCTTTGTGTGACTCTGGACGAGTGTTTCATTTGATGCTGTTCGACCACTCAAAATGGATATTGATAGTACAAATGACGGAAAGCTGCAGCGATGACATGGTGTAAAGTTCGAGTTAATGAATAACATTGGATACAGTGCAATTGGATGTAGCATTGACACATGTCGGAGATAGTAATGGTAAATGCAGAGCTATTGGTTGTAGAGGATACGGAGACCAATATTCTGGTCAAAGAGAATAAAGATTACGATAGACTATGTCTGTACTCGGAGTAAGCATAACACTCTTTCTTTCAAACAATTGTCTTTATTTTTCTAAAATTATGTATTACATCAAGACCGCGACATCAAATCAAGACATGCGCTTCTTGATCCACTTCACAACACACACTCCAGCTATGTAATGTCTGACACGGCGATGAAACAAGGGTACTAAAAAAACCAAACCAAAACAAGACAAGACAAAAAAGAAAGAAAGAAAGAAAGAAAGAAAGAAAAAGACAATAAATCTCACTCTATCAGATTTTACAAAACCCAGCCCAGCGATTGATTAACGGAATTTTACCCCACTTCTAAAAGGTCCAGTCTAATGCAGCGTAATCAACGCTGGCGCCTACAAATCTCGATCAGATTAAGGAACCAAATGCAAGCCACGTTTTCTTTTCTTTTCTTTTTTTTTTAAGTTAAATTAAATTCATTTTTTATTTACGCACCAGGCTGCATATGTTCTTGTGACCGTAAGATTTAGAAAAAAAAAGGGGGGGATGGAGGGACAAACATGATGTCATCAATAATAGGCCGGACAACTCGAAACGAAACAACCTCCGGGGCTTACCTACTTTCTAAACTGGCATTCTCCGTATTACAGCGTAGATTAGATTCGGAGATAGTGGTTCCTTTGATCGGTGATACAATGAAAGGTGGAAAAGTTCGGGGTGGAATTAAGTCCGAATTTCAAGCTCGGGGGTACGGAATTTGTTTTGACGAGAGGGTTCGGACTCGGACCCTTTTTAGTAGCTTGTGGCGATGATTTTGGGCTTTTTTTGGGATCGGTTATGGGAATGGATCATGAGGAGGGGTTTGATCGTAAGGGTGTTTTTTTTTTTTTTTTTTTTGGTTCGGTGTTGGCATTCTTTGATAATCAGGAGATTTGTCACGCCATGATGGGTAGTTGCTGGTGTTTTCTGGGGTTTATGTTTTTTTAGTGATTTTGTCTTGAATTTTTGAAAAAAATCAATGGTTATTTTATTTTTATTTTATTTATTTTTTCCGTTTTCAACAGTCTGTGTAACATAGAATTATTATGTGTCTTAAAAAAGTAGTACTTTTTTAAAACAGAGGAGCTGACGCAAAATGGAGTTAGGAGTAAAAATGACCAAAGTGTCAGAAAAGTCTCTCTCGGAGACGCGACCGAACAAAAGAGATTATCAATCACGGTTGACTTTAAAGAACAAAGACGAATCAGCAAACGGCCAGACCAAGGCGCTGTTGGTGACCGGAAGTGGGCCAATCATAAGAGCGATAGATCAAACGGGAGTCCCCTTCATCATCTCCGTCCGAGAGAAAGAGATAACAAATAGTTACCGGACTAGTGGCTTTTTCTTAGGCGCTTGTTGCTAGAAAGTTTTCCCCCTAGGCCAAAAGAAGAGAAGTAAAAAAAAAAAAAAAAAAAAAAAAAAAAAAAAAAAAAAAAAAAAAAGACAAAAGAAAATATGAATAGGATTTTTAATTTTAGATTTCTTATGGAT
>ML742266.1:0-42144 GCA_009193465.1 Aspergillus avenaceus
AAAAAAAAAAAAAAATCAGGTTCAGGGAAAAAAGCCCTCGGGTTTGGGTCGAGGCGCAAACCGAAAAGCCGCACCAACACTTTTCGAGGTTGACTTTTCTAGCGTCATCACTAAAAATTATCCTCGCGGATTAACTCTCTTTCCCCTCTGTTCTTCACTGCGGAGCTCTTCCTGCAATACCACACCCCCCCCCCCATCTTGCATCGTCTTGTCGGTTTTAAACCCAGACGTCATCTTATTATCTTCTATCAACCTTCCTTTTCGGAAGTCTTTTTATTTGCTCTCTTAACCCTTCCGCGTGAGACGCGCACAAGTGCTTCCCTTGGCGCGTTTCTTGATCTTCATCAAACCGCAATCATGGGTATGTTTTAAACCCCTCCCTAATGCATTATTGTTGTCTCGCTTCATGACAGCTACCCTGTGGACCAACTGAATATGGATACTGACTATCACTCTATTAGCGCCCGCTAAGCAGAAAGCCCAGAAGATGTCTATCAGCACCTTCTTGGCTGATGAGAGTAGGTTTTCTCCCGGTGAACACACCCCCGCGGGGATGATGAGTGGCTAAATGACTCCTAGACTATGGCTCCTGGGCCGACGAAATGGATGACATGCCTTTGCCTGGTAAGTTAAAGATGCTACATCTAATCCTTGTTCCTAATTTGATGACCCCGTACTGATATCAATGATTCATAGCCGGTACGTTGTGATATCCAGTCAACGATCCTATGTCGTCGCTCTGACATAATGCTAATCATATGTAGCCCCTCAGCTCAGTTTTGGCAGCGACCGTCGGGCTGGTGGCCCTCCCTCTGCCGGCTTCGGTAATGGCTTTGGTGGTATGCATTGCGCCCCCCCCTTTCATGCATTGGATTACAATCTGACGGTGTAAAGAGCGTGAGCGTGGCGGTTATGCCTTGAGGGAGCCCCTCCCCCTTCCTACCCAGCCTCCTTATACCGCTCACATCGGAAACATGTCTTTTGATGCGACTGCTGAGGATGTCTCCGGTCTCTTCGTCGACTGTGGTGTGACCAATGTCCGCATTGTGGAAGATAAGTTGACCAAGGCTCCCAAGGGATTCGGATACATTGAATTCGAGACTGTGGATGGCCTGAAGAAGGCTCTTGACCTTTCCGGCGCTACCCTGCAGGGAAGATCTATCCGCGTTAGCATCGCTGAGCCTCGTAAGTACTGCAATACAGAGTTCCTATTGTGCGCGAGCTGACAACATCTGTAGCCAAGGAGCGCGATGTCAAGGAACTCGACTGGACCCGCAGAGGACCTCTCCCAGCCCCCGAGCCGCGCCGCGTGCCCGACCGTTCTTCTTTCGGACGTAACCTCGACACTTTCTCCGATGCTGGTAGCGAACGTGGTGGTGCACGCCGCAACTTCGAATCCGATGGCAAGGTCCGTGACTTTGGCAACTGGGAACGTAAAGGCCCTCTTTCTCCTACCGGTCCTGTGAGAGAAGGTGGTCGCCCACGCAGCAACGAGGGATCTAGTTTCAGAAGAAGCTCACCTGCCTGGGGTGAGGGACGGTCTCAGGATGGCTCCCGCCCCCCCCGACGCGAATTCCAAGAACGTGCCCCCACTGCCGCTGAGTTGGACAACTCCTGGCGGTCCAAAATGCGCCCTGACCAGCCCAAGGAGGCCAGCAACCCCCCTTCCCCCGCTGCCGCTCCTGCATCACCTGCCGCCCCTAGCCGGCCGAGATTGAACCTCCAGAAGCGGACTGTGCCCGAGGCTGCATCCAGCCCGGCTGCTAACACCGGTACTGGGGCCAGCCCATTCGGCGGTGCCCGTCCTATCGACACCGCTGCCAGAGAGAAAGAGGTCGAGGAACGCCGTCAACTCGCCCTGCGCCAGAAGAAGGAAACCGATGAGAAGGCCAAGGCTGAGAAACCAGAGAAGCCCGAGAAGCCCGAGAAATCAGAGAAATCAGAGAAGCCCAAGCCTGCCAAGGAACAGGCTAAGCCCGAGAAGGCATCTACGCTCGATCCCAACGGCAAAGACACTGCTGAGACCCCTCAGGGTGGAACAAACTTCGAGATTCTCCGGCGGGCCGGTGAGGACGAGAGTGGTATGACTGCAGATCAGGATCAAACAGAAGAGGCCGCTGCCGCCGCTGCAAAGAATGAGGAAGCCAACAAGGAGAATGGTAGCTGGAGGCGCGGACCCGCCCAGCCCGCCGAGGCTGCCGATGATGAAGGCTGGAGCACCGTCAGCACGAGGCAACGCAACAACCGCCGTGGAGCCGGCCGTACGTTCGCATAGATCTAACGATACCCCGAATGCAGTCATTACTTGACCGAAACATCGCATTTTCTGTAGAGTGGAATCTGCCTGTAAGAGGCCGGAATGGTGCCTCTGTTGCTATGTTTAGCGGCTGTCTTCTGATAGCACGTCTTCGAGACCCCCTCTGCGAACATCGCTCGTTTAAACTGATGAGATTTTGGCTATGTTGATGACTGTTTGTTTCCAATACCAATCGTCTTGCTTCTCTACTCTGTTTCTTCCCTTGATTGATTCACGACTTTTTTCCCGTCAGGCAAAATGTTTGCTTTACGTCTAGTCCTTGCTTTCATTGTCCGGCATGTCGAAAAGTTTTCTATGTTATTTCCCCCCCTCTTGTTACTAGTGCAGTTCGTTTGCTTTCCGAGCTCGTGATTCTCATGTATGTGGATGGACTTAGTATACACTTCGTGACCTTCTAACGGCCGATATGGGAGGGAGAAGATTCTCTGTTATCCTAGAACCAAGCTTTTTCTATTTTTTCTACTTATCTATTTATCTTTTCCTTTGCTCCTTTAAGTCCATTCCGATTCTGTCGGCTATTTATTTTTTGTGTCAAATTATTCTTCTCCATTTTCGTTGTCTTGTGCGGGATTTGGGGAAAATGGCGTGTGGAGTCCCTATTCTTCTTGTTCTTCTAACGGAGCCATGTCCCTAGTTGACGAGACAGCCATGCGAATAAGATTACGACTCAACAACCTGTCGCGGTAATATTCGAAGCACGCGGAGACAGAAAGAGAGAGAGCAAGAAGAAAGAAACAGTAGTAGTCAATTTTCTCCGAAACCCCAAAAGACACAAAATATGGAGTTGCATGCCCCACTTTTGCCTGTCGGTAGCCAACTTTTTGTACGGAAGTTTTATACATGGGACGTTGACCTAATTTCTACCTGTATCCTCCTCCAGTCTGTCTTTGCTTACATTTTATTATTATTAACGATCGGAATAACCCGATCAACCCGATTGATATAGATTGAGCAATATACTAGTTTCATCAATTCCCACACTGACAGGGTAAAGGTACTAGGATACCACCGATCCCGAAAAGCTATGCGGCCGAAAGCTAGGTATTGTCCCCGATATATGTACCTAGTCAACTAGACCAAGTTTTAAAACCAAGCCAGTAGATAAATATGGCACCAGATTGCATTCCAATGCCCCGAGTAAGTAAAGTAATCCGAGAATTTGTTTTGGCTGATCCACTTATCTACCACCCATCTACCACCCATCATTCCACCCTGTCATTGTCATTTGACTCAGCCGAAAAAGCAAAGGTAAAAAAAAAAGGTAGGCAATGGGCAAAGTTCGAATACGAAACAGGAAAGATAAGCACATATATAGACTTTCTTAGCCAACTCATCGGGCTAAGTTAGAGCTTTTGCAAATTAGATCGTGGGATTTTTTTATGTCCCCGCATTTGATGCTGATTATTAGTTAGTATGTTTTTTTTTTTTGATAGCTTGTAAATAATATTTAAGAGTAGAGCTTGGGGTCGAGTGTTTCTTCAATTCTTTTCTTTTCTTTCTTTCTTTCTTTCTTTCTTCCTGTCTCACATTTCTAAGTTTCTTTGTGTTTGTGTGAAGTATTTCGAGTATGTTCCAAGATCCAGTCCAGGGCTCGGGTTCTTCCCCGCCATGGAAATTGGAGTTGCGCTCGTCGAGAAAGTTCGTCATTTCAGTAGTCTCCATGGCTGTTTTCACAGTATGTCTTTTTTTTACTATCTTTTACTATCTTTTTAATTCATTAATTCATTAATTCATCAATTTATCAGAGAATCAGAATCACTGACTGATGGGTATAGGACATTTTCATCTACGGCATGGTATGTAACTCAAACTCAATCCAGGAAACATCCTGTCTTGGCAATGCTAGGCATTGACGTGGATCTGGGTAGATCGTTCCCATATTACCTGAGGTGTTGCAGACGCGCGTCCATGTACCGGTTGAAGAGTGTACGGAGACCTTTTCCGCCCCGTGCAACGTTCGCGATCAGGTATTGACTGGCCGCACAGTGCAGAAATGGATGTCGATTATGCTGGCTGCGTTTGGGGGTGCTATATTTGTTGGTTCTCGTGAGTTTTTTCTTTTCTTTTTTTTGAGAGGGGGGAGAGAGGGTTAACTGGTATAAGCTATTTTCGGGTATTTTGCGGACAAGGGCACGTCTCGTCAGGTGCCGTTTATCATTGGGTTGCTTGCGTTGGGTGGCTCTACTGTTATGTTTTGGGTGGCGAGGACGTTGACTGCGTTGGTGGTTGCGAGAGTTTTGCAGGGTCTGTCGGCTGCTGTTGTTTGGACGGTGGGCATGGCCTTGGTTGTTGATACGGTGGGCCAGGCACAGGTTGGGGCCGCTATGGGGTACATTTCTATGGCGATGACTGTGGGGACTGTCTTTGGACCGTTTATCGGTGGAGTTGTGTGAGTATACGCTGGCTGTTGCATGGGTCTTAGGACTGACGAGGGCAGATTGTCGCGGATAGGTTACGATGCTGTCTTTGCGATCGCTATCGGCTTGGTCGCGTTGGATATCATTCTTCGGTTGTTCATGATTGAGCAGAAGACGGCGTTGAAATGGACTCAGCCAGAGGCCGAGGATGAAACGGCTGGGTTGTTTGATGGTTCCAACCAAAACCACATTACCGCGTATCAAACCACCGAACAGGTTTCCTCTGACAATGTTTCCATTGATCAACGCCATTCGGTTAGCTGTCCGGACGAGATCCCTGGTGAGGCGGCTTCAAGCGGGAAAACATCTCGTGTACCGCCTATTTTGCGTTTGATGTACTCTCCCAGTGTGTTGCTTGTGGTTGGAGCAACAGTAGTCGACGCGATCTTATGGTCGTCTTTTGACACGGTATGCAGTTGTTACATCGTGCTTTGGATGACTTATTGACCTGTCAGGTTCTCCCTCTCCACGCCATGAAGACGTTCAACTGGAGCCCGTTCTGGATCGGAATTTGTTTTCTCCCTCTGTTTACACCGTCATTCCTCTCACCACAAGTCGGTCAGTAATCTTGATACAGCGATGAAATTTGAGTTTCATTGACACATAACAGGCGATGCCGTCGATCGCTGCGGCGCCCGGACTATCGCGTTCTTGGGATTCCTGCTGGATCTTCCTACCTTTTTCCTCCTGCGACTCATTACGCACGATACCACGCAGGACCAAGTGCTTCTATACGTGTTCCTGTTCATTGCAGGTATTGCATCGACCCTCCAGATCGTCTCCCTCATGACGGAGGTTAGCATTGTCGTTGAGCGACAAGAGAAGGAAACCCCTGGTTTGTTCGGGAGCCAAGGGGGCACAGCGCAAGCCTACGGGTTGTACAACGTCGCCTGGTCGGGCGGTCAAGTGTTGGGACCGTTGATTGCCGGCCTCCTGAGTGATCTCGGCGGCTGGGTAACCATGGTGACTATTTTCGGAGTGATGAGTGGGCTGACTGCGATGATGATTGCGTTCTCGGATGCCAAAGTCCTCCGGTGGATCCGGGCATAGAGACAGCCTTTACGGCTTCTCCAATGAAGAAATGAAAAGTTTCGGTTTTTTTTTTTTTAATGAATGATATCCGGATAGAAATTCGGAAATAAACGATTATGTTTTTATGAGCTAGAATTCCAAGGAAATGTTTGCTGGTATGGTATCATCGGTGGCAGGTTGTTGGATCCACGTCAAATGTATGACATGACATCATCAAATATGTGGGTTTCTGCAGCTTCCTGATTGAAGTATCTAGGAGAAATAAGAAAGAGCTTAAATTCAGAAGAAGGTCATTATCGCGACGTAAGGGGTTGCTAGATAACCTAAAATACATCATGGCTGGCGTTTCCCTGGCGATGTAATAAATTGGTTGTAGGGATGGCTGGATTACTGTAGTAAGGGGGACAAGGGAAGATGTTTGTCAAAGGGCTGGGCGAAGGAGACTAATGATGAGAATAACTGGTGGGTAGGACAAGGCAGGTTGGTAGTTGAGGTAATTTCCCAAAGGTGCAATTCTCCAGAGAGAGATAAATAATCTAAGTGAAATGATGGTCATTGGAATTGACCAGTCACCGAACAATTAGATTGCGGGGACTAAAGGATCCGCGGTCCACACGTGTTGATTCTTGCCCTCAAAAAGAAAAAGAAAAAAAAGGTAAATGAAATCCGGGGAGGAGAGAGATTTGTGTGATTGATCACTGATTCCTGGGAAGTCAAAAAAAAAGTTACCAGGTTTCCGATTATAACCGTATTTCATAGAATAGAAAATAAAAATAATAATGAACAAGAAAAAGGGTCATCCCCCTTTTTTCTTCAAGTCAAGTCCCCCAGCCTAAGAATAGAATCCAATAGATACCAAGTAAGCAATACATCAGTGATACACACATTGAGCCTAAGGCCGCGAATGAAACTCCACTGTTTCCCGCCATCGTTGCAACAACTTATTTATTACATTTTCTGTTTCTGTTTACTGCGTAAGCGCAGTCGTTCATTCGGTTCATTCCCTTCTTTCTCTCCTTCTCTTCCTTACTGGAAGTAATGATTCTTTTTCTATTTCAGTCACGGCTGTCTGTGCTTGCTCTTGCTCTTCTTCTTCTACTAGGGTCCCCCGTATATAACTACCATTGACCGGTCTATCCGAAACTCTTCCTTCGATCCCTCTGCGACAAGGTTGCGTGGCCGGGAGAAATCCTTTCATTTCCCTACCCCAAAATTGTGCTCGACTTCCGTTCTTCTTCTTTCTAGCCTCATGCGTGAGAAAGGATGTCGACCACCACGACCGCTTTGACGTCGACAACACTCGTCGGCATGCTCCCTACAATGACCAGCACAACGGGTCTACTTCCCGGGAAGAACTGTCCGACCTGTGGCCAAGAACCTTTGTTGTCACAGGAACACGGCGCCGACCGCAAGAAAGCCAAGGAATTGGAAGGTCAGGTCGACTTCCTGAACGTTCAGGCTACGCAGATGGGTAAGTACGCCGATTTCTGCTCGGAGGGGCACAGATGTGATGTCAGACCCTGCCTCCCGCTTCAACCGTTCCCGTTACTAACTTAGTTCTTAACGAAATAGCCGAGAAACTTGCCGAGTACGAAGCGGAAGTGCGTCGTCTACGGACCCAGAATTACCCATATACCCCCCGAAACGGCTCCTCGGTCTCGTCGCGCTCGTCACACGAGTCAAGCCGCCCATTGTCTCCCCCGCAGGCTATATCACCCCGCTCACAACCGCAATCGCAAGGCCGCTTGTCCACGCTCACATCCTTCCTCCATTCCCGCCGACCCAGCAACACATCCCCGTCGCAGACACCGCCGCAAACCGCCGCCCGTGCTCCGTCGCGACAATCCAGCCCGGACAACACCGCCGAGCTACAGACCGCGCTCAACCGGGAGCAGAGCCTGCGAAAGGAAGCAGAGTCACAGTTATCGCAGGCCAATTCCGAGCTGGAGGAATTAACAGCGCAATTATTCAGCCAAGCCAATGAGATGGTCGCGCAGGAGCGCAAGGCACGTGCGCGCCTCGAAGAGCGAGTAGCCGTGCTAGAACGGAGAGACGTCGAGAAGAGGAACCGCCTCGAGCGCCTCGAAAAAGCCATGGAGAGAGTCGAGCGTATTCGCGCACTCGTCAGGCAGTCCTGACCCACCGGTCGATTTTTTTTTTGTTTCCCCTTCTTCCTTTCCCTTTTCACCCCCTTTGCATTTCGGTTACTTTTATACCCCTGATCTACTATATCCCATTTGTTCATATTTATTTTTAGTTACGGGTTCTGGGACTGGGTTGGCATGAGACATGACTGGAGCATTGCCCATGAAGGTTACGACCAGCATATCTGGCGTTGGATTGTTAATAATTTATTCAAAGCATTGTATATACTATATATACATGTATAACAGATGTCATTTACCAAACCATAATAAATCAACACACTCCATAAACCACTCACCCCTAGTTACCATCCACATGGTAAAACCCATTCATAGAAAGACAGCAAACTTGAAGTGGTAAGAACGAAATGAAAAGAAAGAAAACCAACCCCGCCAAAAACGGGGGCAAAGTCTGGAACTAATTTCAGAGCCCCACCCCATTAAATAATCTAAGTCAATTCATAAAGCCATTGATTCCACCTACTTCATAAGTTCAACACTACACTTTTAACAGTGACCTTAACATACTCATTGAAACATACCGACAAGGTTAAACGTACCCAACAAGGTTAAACATACAACAAACACACTTTGAACAAACCTTAATTAACACATTGTACGGAATTAACCAGAGCAACATGGGCATCGGGGTGGCTATCATCGGAAGCGGTATTGTACCGAGTTAACCAGGTTAATCAGAACAATTACTAAGATAGAATAGGGAACTTTGCTCGTGAAGAACATCTGGTAAGTCTTGTGTCTCTCTTTTTATCGATGAGGGGGTTTCTAAAAGGACAGCCGGCGATTCGGGCATCGGGGGAATTCGATCTCAAAGCGGTTTATTCTCGGTCGTTGGAGTCGGCGGCTGGATTGAATAGTGGGGTGGATTTGTACGCGGGGGATGGGGGGTTAGGAAAGAGCTACGAGGATTTACTTGGTCGCGAAGATATCGCGGCGGTGGTTATTGCGTTTGTTTCCCTTCTTCTTTTCTTACGGTGTTACGGGGGTTGCTGATTGGGAGGTTAGACTGCCTATTCTGGCGCAGCCGGAATACATCCGCAAGGCTTTGTCGGCAGGGAAGCACGTTCTATCTGAGAAACCGATCGCGAAGGACCTCGCGACCGCGCAGGAGTTACTCGAGCACTACCGGTCTGTGTCGCAGAAGGTGGTGTGGGCGGTGGCTGAGAACTGGCGGTACATGAGCAAGTTCGTGCGGGTTGCAGATGAAGTGCGGAATTTGGGCGCGGTCAGGAGCTTCCGGATCGTGATGCGGAGTATGATTCAGCCTGGGTCGAAGTATCATAGTATGTTTTTTTTCCACGTTCAAGGCACTCCTTTGGTCGGACTGGATGGTGCTAAGTTGAGCAGAGACCGAATGGCGACGGAACCCGGCGTATCAGGGGGGATTCGTGCTGGATGGAGGCGTGCATGTTGTTGCTGCGCTGCGGTTGGTTCTGGGGCAGAGCGACGGGCTGGCTACGGTGTCGGCGCATTCGTCGCTGCAGAGGGGGCACCTGGCTCCTGTTGATACGGTGGATGTGCTTTCGAAGACGAGGACGGGCGCGACCGGCGTCGTGTCGCTCTCGTACGGATCGGAGTTCAACGATTCCTTGTTCGAGTTTGCCTGTGTCGACGGCGTGATTACCCTCGCTGGCGACAGGATCACGGTCAACGGGAAGGACTACGAGGTGCCGTTTGAAGGACGCGGCGTGAACAAGGAGCTCGCCGAGTTCGCGGAGTCCGTGACCAGCGGCGCGGGACTGGCGACGCGATTGCGACCGGAGGAAGCATTAGCGGATTTGGAGGTGATGGAGGGAATCTTTGGCAGTAGTGGAAGCGGCGGAGAGAAGAGAGAACTGCAGTATCAAATCTAGCCACTCAAAGTCCCTTTAATAGAAGAACCAAATGACCAGAAAGCCAAAGAAACAAAGCATAGACATAGTTAGATGAAAGAACGAAGAATGAATGGGTAAGGCGGAAGAAGCAGGCAATTACATAATCAAGATCGACGCAAGAAGACCAAGGTCTTGGCAGGGCTTTCACCCTAATCCTTAGCTTAGCGAGAAACGGAAGCACCTGACTGCACGGGTGTGGCCCCAAACCTCAGCGCGAAATTTCGAGATCGAATTTTCGACCCGTCACGACAAACTCGAGCGCCCAGCCGGAAACCGACAAGGTAAGGAGAGATTGTTTAATTCGAACGATGTATAGGGAAATTGTTTTTTTTTTTTGGGGCAAAAAAAGCTAATGGGATAAAATGTAGATGGTCCTCGCAAAGAAGCACGTCCCCATCGTCAAGAAGCGTATGTGATTTTTCAATCCAAGTCCTATGATACTATATTATCTATCGCAACCGGTGTCCTGTCTGGCAAGTGTTCGGCAATTGGGAGAATGATGTGAGGGGAAGACAATGAAAATGGGGAACAAAAAAAGGCAAAAAAAAAAAAAAAAAAAAAAAAAAAAAAAAAAGAAAAAAAAAAAACAAGAGGAGGGATATCACGGAAACTAGGCAGGGAAATATGATACGATATTCGAATCTGGAATTGTCGACCGATATCACGAAACAACAACCATGGATGAAGAAAGAACCGAAACTTGCTGGATGAGGACACCGGGCTCTGCGAATCGCTATCAGTCGATCACCGGAGATGAAATACTGACTCCGCATAGGCACCAAGACCTTCAAGCGCCACCAGTCGGACCGCTTCAAGTGTGTGCCTGAGTCATGGCGCAAGCCTAAGGGTATCGACAACCGCGTCCGTAGACGCTTCAAGTCGAACATCCCTATGCCCTCTGTACGTCGAACCTTGATCCGATCACTAAGTCCGCAACGGTGGTGATGAACACAATAAATCGGAACCGGACTAATAAACAATCAAATAGATCGGCTACGGTAGCAACAAGAAGACCAAGCACATGATGCCCTCCGGCCACAAGGCTTTCCTCGTCCACAACCCCAAGGACGTTGAGCTTCTTCTCATGCACAACCGCACCTTCGCTGCTGAGTACGCCACCCCACCCACTCAATCTTCACATCATCTTTCCGAAAGTCGAAGAAATATAGAAGGAACAAAGAACTAATAAAAAAAAAATAGGATCGGCCACGCCGTCTCCTCCCGCAAGCGTGTCGACATCCTCGCCAAGGCCAAGGCTCTCGGCGTCAAGGTCACCAACCCCAAGGGCCGTGTCACCACCGAGGCTTAAATGCTTTCTCCCTAAATTTTAAATGAAACAAGTTTTTTAACCAAAAATTATACCAAGAACTTTTCTACGGGGGGGATAGGGGGCTTGAATCTCTGGCTTATGAGGGGGTCAAACCCTTTTTCTTTTGCATATGCAAAAAGGGTTGTCGCTTCGGGCTTTCTCTTGTATGGTCGTCAAAAATTTTTTTTTTGAAATGAATCGATTCTCGTGGCGATACCGGATTCTTTTCTTCATTACCTACCCTCTTTCTTTTTTATATTACGTGGAAATGACTTGGCATATTAAAATGGGTTTAGGTGGGAAATGAAATTTAGACGTGGGGGGTGCTTCTTGCGATTTAGTTTTTCTTTGTAGTTTTGATTCTTTTCTTTCTATTGTAGTTGATGGTGTTGGTTTGTTTGAAATCATAGAACAAGCGCAACAGGTATCATATAATCGTCATTGGTCTATAAACTCAAGCAGTCGCCTCCCCGGACTGCTGCTGCGCAGAGGAAATATCTACTAAACCCACTCCCCGAACCAGAGCCGGCACATTCGCCTTGCCCTCCGTTTCATCTTCCATGCCCTCCGGCACTGTCCCGGTCCCAATGACCACTTCCTCCTCAGCCGGCACAGGTACCCAATCGTTTACCTCTGTCGGTCCGTCCAAGCCCGCCGGCGGGAGTGCCCACGTAGGCATCTTACTGCGGTACTCCCATTTGCCGTCCTCATCGGCGTAGGCGACGGCGTGGAGGAAGATTCCTAGCTCGTGGGGGCCGGGGTCAGTGTAGAGGTCGGTACCGCAGACATCGCACTGCTCGCCGGACAGCCGCTCGCCTTTACGCTGGTGGTAGCGGTGGACGGCGGCCTCGTGCTCACGCGACATGATCTCCTCCACGACCAAGTTGTCGGTGCCGGGCGGCACGATGGGCGGCGTAGTCAGATGCGTGCGGTAAGTAGTGGTATCGGGGACTTCAGTCTTGCCCATGTTCGACAGCCGCTCCATGATCTCGTCGTCGCGGTCCGCCGACGCTTCGTTCTTGCCTAGCTCCGGCCCGAACGCCCGTCGGTTCGCGTAAATCGGATCGTTGGTGATCGGATGGCCCAGGAACTGGAGATGCACACGGATCTGGTGCGTCCGCCCCGTCAACGGGAGACAATGCACGATACTGTATCCTTCGTCCTCGACAGTGAAGGAAGGCGGCGGCGTCGCGGGCCGCTCACCGTCCCCCTTCGCCTCAGGCTCCGGCATACTCGTCGGAGCCGGATAATACGCCAACCGCCGGAATTTTGTCTTCGCCTCCTTGCCCGTCGCCCGGACCCGATTCAGCCCCAGCTTGGGACTGACCTGCATAATGGGCTGGTCGCAGACAAGCACACCATCGGGAAACTTGCCCTTGACGCGCGCCACGTACTCCTTCTGCACCGTCCGCTCCTTGATCTGGCTGGTAATCTTCTCCGCCGCTTTCGGGTTCTTCGCGATGAACATCACGCCGGACGTCAACCGATCGAGACGATTACAGGGCCGCGGGATCCAGTCTCCGTTGGCGCGCTCAGCACGCAGAATCTCAATGACCGAATTGTTGAAGTACCGTCCGGCAGGGTGCACGGGGACACCGGCCGGCTTATCAATGACGAGGAGGCCATCGTCTTCGTGGACTGTACCGATTTCCTGTGCGGTGACGGGGGGTTCGTGGCGATGCAGAGTGTGCGAGATGATCTCGCCGTTTTTCACGACGGTGTGAGGACCGGCTGGTTTACCGTTGATATGCACGCGGCCTGCTTCAAGAGTCTCTTTCTGTTTATGCGCCATTAGTTATCTCTTCTACGGCATCGAGTGTAATTCTTGTCAAGGGACAGAAAAAAAAAAAAAAAAAAAAAAAAAAAAAAATCCTACGTAGTATTCGGCGGGGCGATCGCGAAACTCGGAGGTGAAAATATCGAGCAATTCGCGGCCGCGCCAGCGTTCTTTGCAGTAGGTGTTGTAAGTATAGTGGTAGGGTTTCACTCGACGAAAGCCGCCTTCAAAGTAGTATGGCCCCGGCAAAGGATCGCATGGTGTTATGGCCACTTTGGAGGGTTCTTCGACCGGGTCCGCTGGTGACACCTGGGGTGTAGTGTCGACCGGAGTCACAGCCATATTGGGTGCACGAATTCTGCCCTTATTATCTATTAAGCAAGGACGCGAGGTGAGGGTGCCAAAACCGGTTTATTGGGGGGTTGGGAAGACAATGTAAGAAGAGATTATTGATACATGGGGAAGATTATTTGCGAATGGCAAACAATAAAAAAAAAAGTTAACGTGGGGTTCGGAGGGGGCGTTCCTGAAAACTCAAATTAACAAAAAAAAAAAAAAAGGAAAAAACCAGATATCTTTAACTGGTGTGTGAACATGTAGATTTGTATATTTATTCTGCCCTAATCCCTTGAATTTCCGGGTTTGTCTGCCCAGGATCATATTAATAGAAATATATACTACTCCTATAAATATGTACATACTTCATCAAAACCATAACTGCGAAAAAGCTCGACATTTTTTTATCCCTCGGCCAAAGCCCCAGTTATCGCCTAGCCTTATTTTTGTTTGCATCAAGAATCATCAAATGGGGTATTCGGGAGATGAGCACCCATCCTGCTGATATTGCGTAGACATCGCATAGTCCCTGCAATAAATTGACGAACCGATTCGATCATTTAAACCCTAAGTTATTCGTGCAGCTTGGTCAGATAAAGTCGGGTACCGAAACATGTCCGCCGTAGATACACCCAGCCCGTCATCGCGTGCGGCTTTGGCTAGCTTCATTGCAGTGATGGAATCGCCGCCCAGGTGGAAAAAGCTGTCGTCTACCCCGATGCTCTCGGCTGGTATGCCCAGAACTCGGGCCCATAATCGCTGGAGCGTGCATTCGGCTGCTGTGGTAGGCATCCGCTTCCGATTGACAGTCATAGGAGCACGGTACAGCTCAACTTCCTCTTGTGAGAGAGCAGCAGCACGGTTGCGCAATCGATTTCGATCAGTCTTACCGCTAGCCGTCAACGGTATAGTTACCACTGGAAGGAACACACTGGGTACCATAGAGGCAGGTACTATGTCACGGAGGCAGGCTTCAGCCACAGGAATAGCTGTGTGGAAATTGTTTGTAGGAGCAGCTAGGATATCCTCATGGGTGTTGTTTGCCTTGATGTGTTGCTTGCTATTATCTCCGTAGCCCCAAACAAAGGCCACTAGAGTCGGTAATTGTCTTTCAGTCAGAGTGACTACTTCAGCTATCACATCTCTCGCCCCTGGAAAGCACTGACGAGTCTGATACTCGACTTTTCCCACGTCAATGCGATGCCCGCGGAGCTTGGCTTGTTGAGTACTACTCTTCCGACCGATGTAGCGGACTGATCCATCCGGGGTGTATTGCACCAGGTCGCCGGTCTTGTACAGCTGCTTGCTACTCCGAGTATCCGTACCAATATCATTACCCCGTAGCTGGCGGAGCCATACAGGAGGGTCGATGAAGGCAGCCGCTGTCCTACCTGGGTCATTCAAATAGCCCCGACCTACAATTGGACCTTCAATTAGCAGCTCACCAACTGCTCCAAATGGCTGTAATTTTGCATGGTTCTCCTGATCGACTATCCAATATACACACCCGACCCCACGTCCAATCAGGTGTGCCTCAGACTCGGATTGAATATTGTCCTGTATAGAACTAAACACAGAGCACTCGGTTGACCCGTAAGAATTCATAAGTTGAACATCCGTGGCCCATATTTTAACATCAGCTCTTGACATAGGCTCACCAGTAAGCATCAATGACTGCAAACTTGGCACCTCTTGTGGCCGCAACGATCTTATAACCGAAGGAGTAAGGTGAGCCCAGTTAACTTTGTATCTATGAATGCTTGTAGCAAGATCGTCTATCCGTGCAGTTTCTGATGGCACGCATATACAGCCACCAAATAATAAAGTGGTCAGTGCATCTGCTATACTGACACCAAACCCGTAGGACACAAAATGAAGAACCCTTGACTCTTGGGTTAATGCTAGTCTGTTACCATAGTTAGAAGCACTGGTACAAAAGGCACTATGTGTGATAACTGCTCCTTTTGGTGTTCCGGTTGAGCCTGAAGTGAAGATAGCGTAGAGTGCATTATGTGGATTCACCATGACACCAGTCGATTGACCAGTGCTATCAGACCACGGGCCTGCATTGTGACCCACAATTACTGTCTGTGTTGCCAGCTGTTCAGCCATTGGAGCCTGCGAGGCCGATGTCACAATCAATTGGGCCGATACTTCGCGACATATGCCCTGCAACCGGGCTCGTGGATGTGACATATCCAGCTGTACAAATGCTCCGCCTGCCTTCATTACACCGACCATCGCTACTATTGTCCACCGTGACTTCTCAAAGCAGAGAGGCACGAAAGCTTCGGGTCCGACCCCAAGCTTCCTAAGGTGTACTGCTAGGGCGGACGAGAGCTGGTCCAATTCCTTGTATGTGAAATCGCCATCCCAGGCACATACGGCTGAGGCGTCTGGCTGGGCACGACAACGCTCCTCGATCAACACGTGCACGCACCAGTCAACCGAAGCAGGTATTTCTCTGTTCCACATGTAAATTTGCTTTCTGTCGTCTTCGCTGATAATGTTGAGTTGACTTGCTGGTTCATAGGGTCGACGCGCTATTTCGAAAACTATCTGCTTGAAGGTGTTAATAACAGCTTCAGCCTGCCTGTCACTTAGGCCCGTGGTCCAGTAGTTGAGGTAGATTTGTATGCGTTCATCCTCAATGCTAACTGTAACCGTAATATCATACTGTGGAAATGCGATATCAGCCTACCCTGCAGCGTATGTGGAAAAAAAGAGCGGGCCGTTGGCTATTACTCACCTCGGTGGGATCGTGCCCTCCCACTGTTTCCAGTTGAATACTGGTCTCTTCCCCATCGTTACTTCTAAGGCGCTGCACAGATATCACTGTATTGAATAATTGCTCGCATGTATTTCCCACCAAGCGAAGAATTTCAATTAACGAGTGATGTTGATGTGGAAGACTTCGCAGGTACTCGTTCTGGTTCGTTTTCAACAATGATAGGATGGATAAATCTGATGCTAACTCCATTCGACACACCAGCATGTTGATAAATGGTCCTACAATGCCGTGTGCTCCCGGCACTGGCACATCCCGACCGGAGTTGATATAGCCAAAGCAAACCGACCCCGAGCCTGTATATGCTCGAAGCAACAGTCCCCATGCAACTTGGAACAGATTAGGCAAAGTAACCTCTTGGTGTTGGCAAAATTCACGAAGTTGATTTCCAAAGCCGAGGTCAACAGAGGTAACGGTTAGAGAACGTTCCTTGTTCTTAAGGCTCTCGCCAGATAGGTTTGGAAAGATGCAAGAATTGGCGTCTTCCATGTATGATTTCCAATATGTCTCAGAAGAAGCCTCTGATAATTGTTGCAGATAAGAAATGTACTTGCTAAACAGTGGACTTCGCCCCGCAGGGAGCTTCTTATCGTATGCCAGCCGGAAATCCTTCTCTATGATTCGCATTGAGTGCGCGTCTATTAGGGCATGATGAATATGAAGGGCGCAGAATGTCTCTGTCGGTGTAGAACACAGTAAGAGTTGATGAGGTGGTCGTGCGTCCCATACAGTGGTCTTGATGTATGCTTCAATTGCAGCAATTGGGTTGCCAGATTCATCTTCAACATGGTGGACTTTAGCGAGGGCAGAAGTCTGTACCACCTGGTCGGCATAGGTGCTTTGAGACACACCGTCGATAAAGCTCGTTCGGAGGATAGCGTGCCGATCGATCACTCGTTGCCAGGCCTGCTGCAGTCGGTCAAGATCAACTGGTGGTGAACCTCGGCTAGAAATGACCTTCCATATGAAGCTGGTCTGATAGAGCTGAGTGTCCTTCGTTTGACTGATAAGGATACCACGCTGCATCGGTGAGCATGGATAAACGTCCTCAATATCTAGAGATGGTATCCGGGTCTTCAGTTTGTCCACAAGCGTGTCGAGTCCATCATAGGTCAAGGACAGCAATGGGAAATCACACAAAGTATACCTCCGACCCACGTGCATAAGCTGATCTGCAGACTCCAAAAGGGAGTGCTTGCAATTTAGAATCCACCGGCAAATGTCGTCTTGATGCTGCATGTGTCGGTTGTAGCTGAATGAGAATTGCAGACGATCTTGCTTAACTTCAGCGGAAATGTCTACCAGTGAGAACCGAGGCATATTTCCAGCCACATCTATATTGTGATCATCTGTGGTAATTGGCGTCCCTAAGATGGCACCATCCCGCTCAAATTGTTGATATAGGCCGACATAATTGAACATAATTTCAACCGGCACATAAGACCCAAAATCATCCTGGCTATCTGGGTGCAGAAGACGAGAGGTGAAGTAGGCCCACCCATTGCCCGGAATCCGGCGACACGTGTCCTTGGATCGACGGACCAGCTCTAAAGGATCATAGCTGCTTCCGTCTAATTCGATACGCATAGGCCACATTGTGGTGAACCAACCTACCGTGCGGGAAAGGTCAATGGCGGAGTCCCATGGCTCGCGTCCGTGACCTTCGTTGAAGATAATAGGGCTTGGGCGGTCGGGAAAGGTCTGAACAAAAGAATGCCAAATAGCAGCCCGAAAGATTTCCACCGGCTGCGTTTGGAAGGCGTCATTCGCTCGACCGAATAAGTTGGCTGTAACCTCTTTGCTGACAGTGAAGCCGCCGTGGAGTGTATTATCCCACGTATTTAGGTGACTGACCGGACCCCAGTAGTCTTGTGCAATAGCATTATGGGGCAGTGTGAAAGGTAAAGTTCTGGTAGGGTCCAGGCTATTAAGAGCATAGTCTGCCTGCAGTTGACACCAATTTTGAAAGGGCAGGGTTCGAGTCCCTGAGATCTGACCGTTCTGTAGAAGGTCTTCCAGGTCCCCTAGTATGATTCGCCACGATACGAGGTCGACAACGAGGTGGTGCGCTACCAGAAAGATATACTGCTGATCGCGGTCTATGTCGATCAAGTCTACACTGAAGACTGGACCGTTTTGGATATCGAGGCTTTGTTCACTGGTAGACATAGTGTCCCTGGCAGATTCTAGAGTGGCGAATACGTGAGATTGATATCGATAACTACCCTTAATCTGGGGGCTGTTCGTCTGATTCCAACCGCCGTTATCTGAAGCGCTGAAGCGCGCGCGCAACATGGGGTGCTCATGTACCACAGAATTGATAGAGCGAATAAGGACATCGTGCTCAATCCTTTTGGTGATAGGAACCAGGAAACTCTGGTTGAAATGATTGGGACCATATGGGGCAAGCCTAAAGAATAAGGACTGGATGGGAGACAGGCTCAAAGGTATATCGACTTGCTTGTCAGAATCAAGCAACACAGGGTTTTCTGCGGCCAACAGGGGCGCAAGTCCTGAGATGGTCTTCACATGGAAAACATCGCTAACACTGATTGAGAAACCCGCACTTCGAGATAAAGATGATAATTGCATTGCCGTGATTGAATCGCCCCCTAGACGGAAGAAGCTGTCATCCGCCCCAATAGTATCAGCTGGCATATTAAGGACCCGGGCCCAGAGTTGCTGCAGTGTCCTCTCTGCTGCAGTGGCAGGCATACGTCTGGCACTTGCAGGAATGTTGTATGATTCGTACTCCACACGGGTGAGAGCTGAGGCACAGCCGCGCAACCGAAGCCGGTCGGTTTTGCCGGTAGTAGTCAGGGGGACCGTCACTAGAGGGAGGAACACAGCCGGTACCATATAGGTTGGTAATATGCTGTGGAGATGGGTTTTGGCAGTAAGGACAGCAGCGCGGAAGTCTTCTGTAGGGGTAGCTAGCATATCTGTTGTACCTTGCCCACTGTCCTGTCTATCTCCGCAAATAAATGCTACCAGTATTTGCGACCTCCCAGTTTCAGCTGGGGTTATTACTTCAGCTATCACATCAGGGGCGCCTGGAAAGCTCTGGCGTGTATGGTGTTCAACGTCACCCATTTCAATACGCTGGCCACGAAGCTTGACCTGTGTGTCTTTCCGACCGACGAAGCGAAGCGACCTGTCCGAGGCGTACTGCACCAGGTCACCTGTCTTGTAAATCTTAATGTTGTTGCTACTCCGTAATGGGCGAAGCCATGCTGGTGCTTCAATAAAGGCAGCCGCCGTTTTCTCCGAGCTGCCAAGGTAGCCCAGGCCCACAATCGGACCTTCGATCAGCAACTCCCCTACTGCCCCAATTGGCAATAATTTCTCATGGTCTTTCCAATCAACGACCCAGCATAAACACCCTATTGCATGGCCAATGTTTTGTCGATTGGATATGGGCCCGGTGGCCGCGTGCGGTTTGAGGTAGTGCTGGTCAATATCCTCTTTAAGTCGTGCAGCGGTCGACACAACACTGCACTCTCCAGGACCATAGACGTTATACAGGTCTACATATGGAATCCAAAGGGCAGCATCTTCAATTGTATAGGACTCGCCACCAAGTATCAATGTCCGTAGGCTTGGTATTGTGACAGGGTCAAGTGTGCGGGCAATGCTTGGGGTAAGAAGAGCTAAGTCAACCCTCATCTGATTCATGCATGCCGCAAGGTCATCCCTTCGAGCACTCTCTGATGGGATACACAAACAGGCACCTGAAGAGACAGAATGGAGGAAGTTGAACCAGGCGGCATCAAAAGCATAAGAGGCAAAGTCAAAGATACGGGTGGCGGCCCTAATGCCTAGAGTGTCCTTCTGGTACCGCAGAGCACTGTTGAAATTGGTATGACTGAGGACTATTCCCTTGGGCATTCCCGTGCTTCCGGAGCTGAAGACCATACACAGCATGCTGGACGGATCTACGGTTGGTAGATCCACAGTCTTGGGCTGCATTGCACTCAGGCTATTTCGGTCCACTGTGACAACGAAACCGGCTTCCAGGTGGCCAGCTAAATCAGACATTGCCATGGAAGCTAAGATTATAGTGGGCTGTATTTGGTGCATGATTGAGCGGAGACGGTCCTCGGGCTGAGTTACATCAATGGCAACAGATGCTCCACCAGCCTTCATGACACCCAACATGGCGACTGGTGTCCACATAGACTTCTCAAAGCATAATGGCACAACAGAACCTACCCCGACCTTAGAGCCGACTAGATAACTAGCCAGGCGTGATGAAAAGTCATTCAGCTCACGGTATGATAGTTCCCCATCCCAGGCACAGATAGCCACGGCATCTGGCGTCTTTAGTATCTGCTCCTGGATTATATCATGTACACATCTTTCTGCTACCGCTGGGGCTTCCGCATTCCATTCATATAGCTGAGATATATCGTATGCACTGAGTAAGTCCAACTCGCCTACCTCCTTATATGGATGGCTTATTATCCCTGAAATCACTTTGCTGAAGGTAGCTGCCACCCCAGTAGCCTGGGACTCGGAGAGTACTGACTCCCAGTAAGTAAGGGACACTCGCAGCGTTTCACTTCGTACAGAGATATCAACAACGATCGCGTACTACAAATACCCGTTAGCCACCAAAAATAGAAAAATATCTTTAGGTAGCATGGTACCTACCTCTGTGGGGTCGTCGCCACCAATATCCTCAATGGTTACAGAAGGCTGCTGAGGGTCTTCTTGAACTAGCAGTTTCTGCAGAGACATAGCTGTATTGAAAAGTGGTTGCTGTACCTCCAGGTTGTGAAGTGTATCAGCCAACAGGCAGTGTTGATGCGTCATGCTATTCAGATAGTCGGCTTGATTTGCTTGAATAGTGTCCATTATCGGCATCGTACTCCTGAGATCCATGCGGCTTACAAGCATATTGATGAAGGGTCCAATAGCTTCTTGAACCCCAGGTACAGGTACCTCCCGTCCGGAGGAGAGGTATCCAAAACAAACTGACTCGGAAGATGTATAGCAGCGAAGAACTAGCCCCCATGCTACTTGGAACACGTTTGACAATGTAACCCCGTGTTCTCTGCAGAATTCATGTATATTCAGGTCGTCTTCGAGTTCTACCTGCACTGTTTGCAGTCTTCCAGGAACTTGCTCATTCAAAATTTCGTCATTGAGCGCTGGGAAGAGACAAGGAAGCATATTGTCCAGGTATCTCTGCCAGTACTCTTCCGCTCCCATTTTTGGCAGACCTTGTAAATGCTTAATGTAGTCCCTATATAGTGGACCAGGTCCCAGGGGTAGTTGGTTGTTGTATGCAAGCCTTAGCTCGTTCTTCAACTGTTGAACTGACGTACCGTCGACAATAGCGTGATTGATCTCCAAGTCACAGAAGACATCGCCTGTAGACGTGGGACAAAGAACCAACCAATGGAGGGGCTTCCTCTGCCATTTGAAACCATTTCGATGCTCACTCACGCAGCCCAAAGGATCTGCTTTGGTGCATGGGAGAACATGAACCGCAGTGTCTGTCTTTTTCAGCACCACCTGATCAATGCCACCACTCTCAGAGACGCTTTCAATAAACTCAGTGTGGAGGGTAGAATGGCGGCTAACTATTCCGTGCCATGAATCCTTCAGCCTGTGCGGGTCAACTCTTGAATGTTGCCCGGCTGGTCGAACTTGCCATCTCACACGAAATTGATATTGCTCTGGGTCTTTGACCTGACTTAACAGAATTCCTAGTTGAATAGGAGAACATGGATAGATCTCCTCGACATTCGCCATGGCTATACCGGCCTGTACAAGCCTATCTTGTAAGTGTTCGAGACTATTGTACGTCAGTGGTAGGAGTGGAAAATCACACAATGTATAACTTGGTTGTAAATGGACTAGCTTCTGCGCTGCTTCCTCAAGTGACCGTTCGCATTGCACAACCCACTTCTGCATTGCTTCTTGATGTTTCATGAGTCTATTATAGACGAACTTGAACTGCAGGCATCCACGAGTTACACCCACCAAAACGTCGATTAATGCAAACCGTTGTACGTCTGCAGCCACATCAGAAGTTCCCTTTGGTGCCTCCGCTGCCTGTAATAATGAGTTAGGTCGCTCAAATTGCTGGTAGAGACCCAGATAGTTGAATAAAACCTCTGGTGGTTCCTGACTTTTGAAAGCATCTATCCCCTGTGTGTTGAGGTAGCGTGATGTAAAATAGGCCCATCCGTTACTTGGTACGCGCCGCCGGCTGTCTTTAGTATGGCGGACAAACTCGACAACATCAAGGCGCTTGTCCAATAAAATCTCTGCCGGCCAAATGGTCGTAAACCACCCGACTGTCTTTGATATGTCAATTGTGGGGTCCCATGGTTCACGCCCGTGTCCCTCACTGTATATGGTGGGAAGCTTTCTATCGTGGAATACATTGCCAAATGAATGCAAGAGTGCTGCATGGAATATCTCCACCGGCTGGGTGTGGAAAGCAGCATTTGCAGCCCCGTATAGTGTTTCCGTCACTTGCTCGTTCAGAGTGAAGCCCGCTTCAATTTCATTGCATGCAATATTGTCGTGAGCAGACATGTCCCAGTATTCATGCAGCGAAGGCTCGAGGTTGTATGGTAAGGCTGTGTGAGGAGCTAAACAATCCTGGCTATACTCAGATTGAAGCCGACACCAGGCTTGAAATGGTAGCAACGGCGTACTGGTTGGAGTCCCCGTTGTCACAATCTCTTCTAAATCTTCTAGTATTATCCTCCATGAGACGAGGTCGATTACGAGATGGTGTGCCACCAAGAATATGTATTGCTTATCATCCTGAATATCGAGCAAGTCCACGGCAAAGACGGGACCTTCCTGAATGTCCAATGATTCCTGGCTTTGGTTTATAACCCCTGTAGATTTGTCTAATGATGACAACTGATGATACCGATAGCGAAAGCAGTCTTCTACCTCACTGATGATATACTGGAACCAATTGCCATCATGACTTCGAGAGAAACGAGCGCGAAGCATAGAATGTCGGGCCACAATAGACACAAGAGCATGTAATACTTGCCCCGACTGTACTCTACGTGTGGTTTCAAGGAAAAAGCTTTGGTTGAAATGATTGTGCCCCTCAGGTTCCTTCTCAAAAAACATCTGTTGTATGGGCGATAGTCCGAAAAGGACCCTCGGTTGTTCCCCCCAGTCAATGGATGCAACATGTGTTGTAGCACAGAGGGCAAGACTGGCCACTGTTTTATGCTGAAATATCTGCGGTACCGAGATAGGGAAGCCTCGAGCTCTGGACTTGGATGATAAATGCATGGCTGAAATAGAATCGCCGCCAAGCCGGAAAAAGTTATCATCGACCCCAATGTGCTGAGGTTCAATATTCAAGACCTGCGCCCAGAGCTGCTGGACCATTCGCTCCGTCTCAGTGGACGGCTGACGTTTGGCAACAGCTGAACTGATATAGCTTTCAAGCTCACGTTCCGAGAGAGTAGCCACCAGTTCCCGTAATTGTCGTCGATCTGTTTTACCCGTACCCGTGAGAGGAATATAGCGCAATGGGATAAATACAGCTGGTACCATGTAGCTAGGCACCATATCTTGCATTCTATTCTCAGCAGCCAGTGCCTCTGAATGAAAACGCTGGTTAGGCGGTGCGAATATAACGTTGTGGCGTGTTTCAGTAGTATCGTTACTCTCAGAGGTGTCATCGCAGCGCACAAATGCCACCAGCATGGGTGGTCGCTGGAAATTAGCAGTCGAAAACACGACCTCCGCTACCACATCGAGTGATTGGCGAAAGCTTTCGTATACGTGATGTTCAACCTCGCCCAACTCAATGCGTTGTCCGCGCAACTTAACTTGAGTGTCCTTCCGGCCTATATAACGGATCGCTCCATCCGCAGTATACTGCACCAAATCTCCGGTCTTGTACAAACGGAGTTGATTTTCCTCTTCTTTGCGGAAATCGCGAAGCCAGGGAGGATTCTTGATAAATGCCAACGCTGTTTTCTCGGAGTCACCCAGGTAACCGCGAGCTAGAATCGGCCCCTCCACAAGCAGCTCGCCTACTGCCCCGATCGGAACCAACTTGTTATGATCCTCTCGATCGACGATCCACCCGACGCTACCCGTCAATCTGCCTATATTTAGTGGGTCAGATGTCCGACATGTGTGTGGCTGTACCGCGCAGCACACTGCGCATTCAGCGGGGCCGTAGGCGATGATGAGTGTTACTTTCTCAGCCCATGTTGTCATATGGCTTTTTGTTGTAGGCTCTCCTCCGACGACCAAGTAACGTAGGCTTGGTACTTGACCTGGACAGAGTAGTTTCAGGGCCGATGGTGTGAATAATACCCAGTTAGCATTCAACTCACGTGCTGCACGAGCAATATCATTGCGACGGTCAAGCTCTGAGGGCACACAAATGCAACCACCAACCATTAAAGTCGTGAGCGTCTCTAAGATGCTAGCTCCAAATGCGTACGACGCAAACTGCAGAACACGAGAGCTTTGATCCAGGTTTAACTTTGCGCTATTACCTTGCGCACTGGAGCAGTAAGCCGCATGCTCGATAACAGCACCCTTTGGTTTACCAGTAGAGCCCGAGGTGAAGGCAACATAAACAGGATGGGATGGCTGTACATGTACAAGCAAGCTTTTGTTGCTTCCTGAATAATGCCAAAATGCAGCATCTTTACTGACTACTACCACAGTAGTTGCAAGTGTCGCGCTCAGCTCGTGAGTCGAAGTAGAGGAAAGAATGAGTTTCGCCTGTATAGATGCACAGATTGTTTGGAGCCGCGAGAAAGGGTGTGATGGATCAAGCAGCACAAAAGCGCCTCCTGCCTTCAATATCCCTAACATTGCCACCGTCGTCCATTGCGACTTCTCGAAGCACACTGGGACAAACACCTCTGGACCCACCCCGTAGCTTGACAAATGGGACGCCAGGCATGTGGACAGCTCGTCAAGCCTTTGATAGGTGAGGGTTCCGTCCCACGCACACACTGCTAGTGCATTTGGCTGCTCGAGGCAACGCTTCTTAATCAAATCATGTACACATGCGTGCACTTTCTTAGGCCCTGATGCATTCCACTGTCTCAGTTGCATGAAATCTTCTGGGTTTAACGTGTTCATATTTTCTCCCAGTGTACCAGTCTCTGCGCTGAGCTGCTCGAAAGCGTGGGTAAACTGGTTCAATATCCGCTGCACCCTTACTCCATCAAGCATCTGCTCATCAAATACAGCCTTCACGCTAATCTGGCAAGGCGATAATTGGCAAATTACAGTAAGCGCGTACGTGAACGAAGACTCATCTGACTGGGTCTTACTGTCGAGAAATAACTTATATCCGGGCTGTTTCCTTTCCGGCTGGATGACAAGCAAGCTCTGGAACTGACAGGCAGACATCGCAGTTTCACCAAGGCGACTGATATTTTGTATACCCATTTGTTCGAAAGGCATTGTTGATAACGAGTGATGCTGGACCACTTGGAGCATATCTGCAATTCTTTTGGTTTTGTCCAGGCGTAAGCGGACAGGGATTGTCGCTATTGTAGGACCACTCATCTCTTCAACCCCCATTACAGGCGCACCTCGTCCGTTGACTGTCATGCCGAAGATTACATCAGAAGAATCAGTATACTGAGACACCACAGTCGCCCATGCCAATTGAAGCTTGGTTGGTAGCGTGTATTTGCTCTGGATCAGTGGTTGAGTGAAGATGTCTTTATGTAGGGTTTTCGCAGGAGATGGTATGTATCCCGCTAACGGCAGAGGCGGAAAGACTGTTGCCTCAAGATCAGCGAACTCCGATTGCCAAAACGCAGATGCAGCACTTGTGGTCGCCTTGCAATACGCAACAAATGAATTGAAAGGCCGTGAAGTTAGCTTCTGGTCCTTATATGCCAATTCAACCCGCTCTAGGAGTAGGGGCAATGACCATTCATCATACACCGCATGGTGCAGTGTCAATAGCAGGCGTGGTCTGCATTCATCACATGGCTTGAAGACCGTTATATTCAAAAGTGGCGCTCCTAGGTGCATTCGACTAGTACAGGGCTTAACGACTTTGAAATTGTATGCGTCGATGCTGTTGAGTGTTTCCCACAAAATTGGAGCATCGAGCACCACCTGGAAGCTGCCGTAGGCCTCGGTTTGTATAATCCTTGTGCGCAATATTGCGTTACTCTGAGCTGTGGCTTCCCAGGCTGCCCGAAGCCGTTCCAAGTCAACCTCCACGGGCAGTTGATAGTCAAATGTTGCTATATAGGCACCCGGTACCTTTGTGGTGAGTGAAAGAAGGCCTTCTTGTAATGCTGTACAGGGATAGATGTCCTGTATGTCACATTCTGAAACTTGGCATTGTTCCATAACTTGCTGGACTATTGTGCTCTTAATATCGGCATCTGATAATAGCGAAAATGGAGGCACAGGGCCTCTGTCCTTTGTTGTAAGACTCTGTACCTTTGCTGCTAGATCGCAGAGTATCGGATACTGAAAGACCTGTGCGACTGACACATCTAGTCCGACCTCTCTTGCCAATCCGGGCAATCTCATTGCCGAGATCGAATTTCCTCCCAGGTGGAAGAAGCTGTCATTTAGACCAATACTATCAACTTCGAGATCCAGTGCAACGGCCCACATTTTTCGGACTTGTTTCTCCTCCTTGGTTTTCGGAACCCCGCGCACCTGCCTCAAAAGATTCAGATTGGTGATCTGTTCGAGTGTCATTGAATTGCCCATTTCGTGAAGCCGCCGACGATCTGTCTTGCCGGCCTTAGTTTCCGGGATTCTATCAATGTGTATATAGACGTTAGGTATCATATATGACGGCAACTGCTTGGTCAATTTCTCCTGTAGCCCCAACGTAAGCCGGTGAGGATCATTCCAGGCCGGTTGGGAAACTACATCCGGTTGATCACCGATGCTGAGAAATGTCACAAGAATAGGGCTAGGATTCCCTGATGGTGTAATGAAGTCTGTCACCACCGAGACCTTGATGCTATCCGGCAAATTACGTTTCACATGGGACTCAATGTCTCCGAGCTCAACGCGCATACCCCTAATCTTCACCTGTGCATCTTTGCGTCCTATAAAGGCCAATGTGCCATCTGACTCATAGCGCACCAAGTCTCCGGTCTTATAGACTCGACCCCGTCGTCCAGGACAAGACGAGCTCCCTCTAATCAACCATGGAGGATCTTGTATGAAAGCCGACATCGTCTGCTGTGGATTGGATAAATAACCTTCTCCAACTATAGGCCCTTCTATCAAAAGTTCACCGGCACAACCGATGGGAACAAGTCGATTGTGATCTGCGGGATCGGCCACCCAGGTGTTACACGCGATTCCCCGACCAATGCTGGGATTATTCAGCCCATGAAAGCTCATACTGGTGGCGGTGCTGGTGACTGTACACTCCGATGGCCCATACGTATTTGTTAGGTCCACATGGTCCTGCCATTGATCGACATCCTCCTGGGTCATGGGCTCTCCAATAAGACTTAGGTGACGGAGATCTGGGATATCCAACGGTTTTAAGGAGCGAGCAACGGTGGGGGTTAGATGTGCGTAGTTGGCCTGAAGCTTTTTAATTGAGCTTGCAATGTGATCACGGCGGTCATCCTCATGCGGTACACACAAACATCCCCCTGCAGCTAGACAGTGGAGTACATTAGACCAGGTTACATCAAAGGCATAGGATGCAAAATCAAAGGCACGCGTTGTTGAATCAAAATGCAAGACGCCCTGTTGATACTTGATGGCGCTGCTAAAATTTGAATGCGTTATTATGGCCCCTTTAGGCGTTCCTGTACTGCCTGATGTGAACACGACGTAAAGTTTGTCTGATGGTTGCACATAGGGCAGTGCATCCGTTGGAAGAGAAAGGTGCATATTCCTGATGTTAAGATCATTCACCACTATCACGGTTCCTCTGAACTGGACCAACCTGCCTGCCAAGTCTTGGTTTGACACTGACGACAATACAATTCCACCCTGTATCTGTGATACAACAGAGCGTAGACGGGTCTCTGGATAGGTCGTATCCATAATGACCGAAGCTCCTCCAGCCTTCATGACACCCAGTATAGCAACCGATGTCCACATCGACTTTTCAAAACATAATGGTATGACTGAGTTCGGCTCAATCTTGCCAACAAGATAGTATGCCAAGCATGACGAGAGTTTGTCCAGCTCACGATAAGTCAGGTTTCCATCCCAAGCGCACACAGCCGGAGCGTCTGGTTGCTTCAAGGCCTGTTGCAGGATCAAATCATGTACACAACTCTCTGCTGCTGTCGGTACTGTCTCATTCCAATCCCACAACTTAAGCAGGTCCGATTGACTGATTTCCTCATCAGAAGAATTCATCTTCGAGAATTGGTACCGAAATGAAGGTACTGCTGCGGGATCGATGAAGAAGAGATAAATACACCTTTTCGCTTTGCTGTTTCGAGACTTTGACAGTTAATCCGCAAATGAAATGAAAAAGCGCTTAGTTAGAGGCTGGGTAGGAGGTCAAGACTATAAATATCACCAATATGACAGACGAAATCTTCTAGAGTGACTGACGCCAATGGATCGGGAGAGATCGGGGAGAAGGCCTAGTTGATAGAGAGTATTAGACAATTTCGAATCCAAACGCGGAGATCGACTGTGTGATAGATCAGAAGAACTAAGAAATCTTCAACAGAATGGAAGACAAAGATTCATACACACAGCATTGAAACATGCCTGAGCGGTGAGCGGTTCAGATCTGTACACATTTGTCCCTTACCTTGCCTAGGTACAGGTCATATTGGTCCCATATGAATAAGGAATCAAGATGAGCAAATCTTTGAACGATACTTTCCTAGTCCTGTATAATGTACCTCTTTTACTCGCTGGAAAGGCTTCTATCCCATTTCGCGCTGTTCATTCAAAGGTTAGTAAGCCTTGGACGTGCATAGACAATTATCACCTCTCCAACATCATCCTTTTGACTGGCCCAATGGCTCTAAGACAAGCATCGCAAACGTTGCCCCTTTCGGTCCGCAGTTCCATAGCCCGTACAAGGGTTAATTATGTTCAGCTTGGTCGAAGCGGGCTACGAGTCTCGAATCCCATATTGGGGTGTATGGGTTTTGGGGATCCGAAATGGTTGGGATGGACTCTCGCCAAGGAACAAGTGCGACAGATCACATTTCACCCAGCGAGAAAGACTCTGGAAGCTAAGAATGGGATAGGCAATGCACATTTTAAACGCAGCATATGAAAGGGGTGTCAATACTGTAGGTCCTTTGTTGCCAGACAGTGTTGTAGACCATGAGAGTTAATACAATCCAGTGGGATACCGCCAATGCGTACTCGAATGGAACATCAGAGCGAATTATCGGCGAGGCACTGAGACAGAATAGAATACAACGGCGAAAAGTTGTCATCATGACTAAATGTTATCGCCCCATAGCCGACGATGACGACCCCGCGACTTTCGTCCCATTGCTGGACAAGGAGCTTAGCCAAAGTAAAGACTATGTGAACCAATATGGTAGCTTGCGCACTTTCCACGAATTGAACCCAAATCCCCTCTAAACTCAATCAACAGGTTTGTCGAGACGTGCGATCATCGAGAGCGTAAACGGGTCCTTGGAACGATTGAGAACAGACTACATAGACTTGCTTCAGATTCATAGGTTCGATAGCACTGTTCCACCCGAGGAGATCATGGAAACACTACACGATCTCATAAAATCTGGCAAAGTTCGTTATATAGGTGCTAGCTCAATGTGGGCATATCAATTCTCAATATTGCAGCATACCGCAGAAAGAAATGGCTGGACCAAGTTCATCTCCATGCAAAATCACTACAACCTGCTTTACCGAGAGGAGGAGAGAGAAATGAATAAGTTCTGTAAAGAGACAAACGTCGGGCTGATACCAGTGAGTTTTCAAGATTCGATTCTAAGCTGTCTGCTAAATCATAGGTAGTGGTCGCCTTTGGCTATGGGACGTCTTGCGCGTCCTCTAACTGAGGATTGCTCTACACTTCGCTCAACGGTGGACAGGATTGGCAAACGTTTCCCTATCGGTGAAAGCTCAGAGGATCAGGAGATTATCAGACGCGTTCACTCGATCGCAGAAAAACGAAGCTGGTCCGCTAGTAATGTTGCACTTGCCTGGATCAATAACCGTGTCACAGCTCCTGTAATCGGGGTATCAAGCGTGGGAAAGTTGGACGCATGCTTAGAGGCAAGAGGAAAAGTTCTAACTGAAGAGGAGCAGAGGTTTCTTGAAGAACCTTATGTGCCGAAAGCAGTCTATGGGCACGAATAGTTTTGGTTGTTGGCAGTTCAAATCTAAGATTTGAATAGATGAAAACAATATCTAGCGTAGCTCAACAGTGACCACAAGGCTGGTTCATTTAACTTCAGACCATACTTTCTAGAAGCACTGACAGGATCCCTCGTTAGGGAAAGATCTAAATTCAATCTGCATGTATCTATATACAGGCAAGTGCTCCACTACGCGCGGAGAAATAGTTTGCCTGCATGCAAGATGCAATAGAGATGACAGATAACATGATAGGGCTGGGCTCGGTTGCAGATTACTCAGATGACAAGTAGAGAAATACGATTCGAGACTCAGATCTCCGATATAGAATTCTGAAGAATGCTGCATTTACCAACATATTAACCCCTCCCCAAAACCCTTTTGTACAAACCAACCACCTACTAACAGCTGAGAACATCTGGTAAAGGGAAACATCATAGGAAGAATTGGTTTGTGTCATTACTCCAGGATGATATAAATAGAGCAATCAAACTTCAACCACACTGTTTGATAGGAATAGGATACCCTCCAGGCCAAGTCCAATGGCAAATCAGTGAGCAACAAGACGTGTCATGCAGACAAGGAAATCCAATCTCGTGGCATTGCTTCTTCGGCGCACTACTTTCAGCAGGGAGTGGGACCGAGGTGGCATTCTGGCATACTGCCCCTTGAGAGCAAGGGGTATGCGTCACATTTGTTGTTGTGTTTTGTGGATTGATAGCGGTGGTATTTGTGACGGTATGGTTTTGCGTGGTGTTTTCTAGATTGATTCCCATTGCGAAGATGGTGGTTGGGAGGAGGACGGTGGCGAACTTGAAGATGTGCATTGCTTTTCAGGGGTCGGCTTGTTATGTGAGTGTATTTTTGAACTTGGCTTAACTGTATGATATAGATGGTGGCGAGTGATCCTTGATCACTTCGGATTGTAGGTGTTGCAGGGCCAAGGATTGCAATTTGTGAGTTGGATATAGGTTGCGGTATAAAATTCAAGAGCGACGAGGTTTACTCGCAGCAACCAGTGAGATACTACTCTCTCTTGGCTGATATATAACCGGTATTCATTGCTTAACTGCCAATTGAGAGCAAAGTTAGGAATGCACAAGCGCTTGTTGCTGACTTTGGGAGGCTGCCTCCTTGAATAGTAGGCTCAGTATGTGACAACCATCTGGGAAGGCGAGCCTGACTACACCCAAAGGGTTTTTGTTAGTAGCCCTAAGTCCGGCCCCTAATGCTCCTAAACCTAGGTACGGAGACTTCATCCCCTATAGAACCTAACGCTCCGGCGGTACCTACTTGTCAGTTCTAGGCCTCGGAATATCAGTCTAGAGTTCCATGGGGACGTTAAGAAATTAATAATCTTTCTCTATACGTGAATACCAACGACACTCCAATAGCCGCTCCTCCACTGCCATTAAATTATATAGTAGGTAAACCAAGTGAACAACGTATCAGATGATAAATTGATAAAAAAAAGGAGAAAGAAAAAAGAACGATAGATTTTAGCAACTGATTCTCTACATGGAACTACGCACAAACCAGCTTCATAGACCAAGAGTCTTACCAAGGACGACAGAAGCTAAAAGTACAAATTAACAATCATTCTGCAATTTACCAAACTAAAACAATAGATCTTATCTGATCCGCACATAAAAGGAAAAAATGTAATCAAATACCTCCACTGAAGATTGAACTACTTCTGATTCTATTAAGTTTAGTAAAATAGTACAGGAAAGCAGTGGGTAATGCTCGATATAGCCCGAAGATTAGTAGCAATTGACTGCTCCGCTCCTACCGCGTGCGGTAAAGCGCGCGCGCTCAAAGCCCAACCTCGGCTGAACCGACCCGAGGGTAAATCAACACTACTTGACATCTTCATCTGACGATAAGGAAACCACAAAAACCCTTAAAATCACCAAGTGCATCTTATCAAATCCCATATATTCCCGAGATAATAATAATTAAGAAAAATCATACTATAGACCCCAATATCTTCTATAATACTTGAAGAGATATGGCTCCCAAAGAAATCGAAGCCAAGAAGCGCCGTACCCGAAGCGATTATGTCTTCCACCAAGTATACCGAACCAGATGGTAATATTAATCCTTTCTCCCCCGAACGTATCCACTACATACCGTACCCAGTCGATCATTAATAGAAAGTACAGGTTTGACAATGACATGTACGCCCACCTCAACAATACAGTCTACGCCATGCTGTTCGATTCCATAGTTAACAGCTGGTTGATCGCCGAATGTGGCATGGACCCCTTCTCTATCAACAACAAAGATACGACCGGCCCGGGCTCATCGGCCGCAGCACAGGTGGGTATCATGGTGAACTCGTACTGTGATTACTTTGCCTCAGTGTCGTTTCCCGATGTGCTGGATTTGGGGCTCCGTGTGGCGAAGCTCGGTTCGTCGAGCGTGACCTACGAAGTCGGTGTGTTTAAACAGGGTGAGGAAAATGTGAAGGTGGTCGGGGGTTATACGCATGTCTTTGTCGCGAGGGAGACCATGAGGCCAACCAAAGCGGGGATGGAGGAGAGGGTGCGGCGGGGATTGGAAAAACTGGTTAAAGGTGGGAAGGAGGGGCCTAAGCTGTAATTATATACCCTGTTGGCTTTTCTTTAGTTTATCCAACTTCTTCTTCTTTTTTTTTTTTTTTTTTTTTTTTTTTTTTTTTTTTTTTTTTTTTTTTTTTTTTTTTTTTTTTTTTTTTTTTTTTTTTTTTTTTCGTGTTGATAAGCGTTTTTGAGTTGGATCTTCGGCTTTGAGTTTATACTTAGCACCGATGACGTGTCTGTATTTGTCTAAGCCATGGAAATTTCCCATGGTAGTTGATAAATTTCTCAATGATTACGTGTGCTTAATTTAGTGATAAAAAAGTTAATCAAAACTATGAATAGATATGGTTGTGCGATTCACCTTTCAGCTTGTTGACAGTCATGATTGATAGGGCTTTCTCTATCTTTGGAAAACCGGGATGCATTAAGTTTGTCTTCACGGGTCCTTCATCTTTCTCTATCCGAGATCCCGGAGATTCACGGGGCCCTGCGACCGACTCGGAGATGCCGTAGCCCTTGCATTGAGGGTATCGATATCAACCACCAATCACGTACTGCAAAACCCACATGCAGGTGAATGGTATCATGCATGTCCAATTCAGCATCAGATCTTCCGAGAGGTCTCCACTCCATGCAGTTGATACGTGTCTGGGAGAGTCTTATAGATTTTACTAGAGTAATTAGAGAATAAATGGATCTCAAACCCAAATGTTTAATTGTCTGGTTGTCAAATTAACTCCTGTTCAAGCCTAGGGCTTGAACCGCGTCCCAACCGAGGATCATGGCTGTTAATATCTGTCGTAAATAATAATGAAAAACAAAGAACAAAAACCAAGTTTATAACAAAACAACCACCGTCCGCCAAGGTAACGGATCTATCCAGCATTTCTTTTTGGTAACCCGAACTCCTTCGCTATCTAAAGCAGGTCTCTCATGAAAGTCACACCTGAAGGTGATTTGAGCAGAAGGCAAAAACATAAGGTAGTAAAAACAAGTCTAAAGAAGAGTAAAGTGAAAAAAGGAAAACAGCAAAAGAGGACGCTGGTACGCTCGCTTGCAATAATTCATAATAGCGATGGCCTCTGGAGAATCTTTCGGGTTTGCTCTGTAGAAACCAGCTGCAGAACAAAGTTGCCACAATTGAATAAATTCGAATGCGCTTCGACCGCCCAGGGCAAGGTCTTGGGTGGTGAGGTTGTAGCGCTTATCAACGACGGAGCCACTTCAGTTCAGCTTGCTTGGAACAATGCTGGCACGTGAAACGTTTGAGCTCTCGGGGAATAAGACTCGGCGCATGGTGCGCTTTACCGAGTCGTAGTACCATTTCTGATATGGTCCAGGGATGAATTTACCTTTGGCGTCCCACCCAGCAACCCAGGTGTCACCGTCATCAAGGCGGAAGAACAAGAATCTCTCGGGTTTGGCGCCTTCGTGGACGGTGACCGAGTGCCAGCGGCATCTTTCCTCCAGCTCATGCTCGAACATGTAACGGTGAAGAATCCGGCAATAAACAAGTGGCACGGGGACTTTCTCGTCATAATCGTTGCCATCTTTGCAGACCAAGTGCCACCCCTGGCCTGGGATGTACTTGTAGATACCTGGGACGGGGGAATCCCAATGTTCTTCTTTATGGATAGATCCTTGTATGCGCTCTCCACGCTGGAACCAGTACGTGGGGCAGAAAACATTGCGTAGACAGAGAAAGAGGTTAGGCGCCATGGCGCAGAAAGTTCGTAAATGATATCGTAAGATAAGCGACCCAGAAGAGGTTGGGTATAATCAGAGGCAAGAATAGATTGAAACGCTCAATTGCAAGGGAAAAAAGAAGGCGTTGCGATCGAGAAAGCACGAAAACGCGGACGGTCTTTATAAGTCGACGTCCATCTTGACAAACACAAGCAATATAACCTGAGTCCAAATTGAAATAGAAACGTTGGTCGGTTTGGAAGGTCGAACGGGTATTACTTCTCCGAACGCCTCAAGCAGGGATCGATCCCGTCGGTGGTTACTGCAAATAAAAAGGTACGATTGAATTGTACCGCAGTATCAAGCACTATGCCACGAGACACGTATCGATGCGGTGTAGATGAGGGAAAACGTCCAGGAAGATCTAGGTCTGTGCTGAGTCGCACAAGATATTTGGAAAGAATTGTGTGATAAGACAGGTTGTGTAAGAGTTGGGCAATGAACCAAGTCAACTGTAAGAGGTGCAGCAATTGAAGATGCACGACGCACACGGAAGCTATTGGTTCTTATTGCTCAGCAAAGGCGCATGGTGACTTTCTTGCATCTAACTGGACGATAGGAGTAACCAGCATGATAAACGAGGAATGATATGTTCTGTAAAAGACAATGAGAGGGATGACAGAGAAATTTGGTTTAAAAGGATAGTGGGATGGTGGGTCCCTGAGCAACCAGGGGCGGTCTGAGATCAGCTGTGACATGAAAATTTTTTTCTGATATTGCAGGCTAGACTTTGACGGACCCAGGCTGAGTAGCGTGGTAATCGGTGGTACTCCGTCGTCAGTTCCATCACTGTTTCCAAGCTAATACTTTTAACCTGCAAGGCTGCAACGGCAAACTCAAAAACTCTGCGGGTAACCCGAGACCCACTGGTCCACTGTCGGATATTTTTAATTATTATAAAAAATTTTTTCTTCAATGGTGGTGTGCACTTGTCGGAGTGAGTTTTTTTTTTTTTTTTTTTTTTTTTTTTTGGTCGAATATCATTTACTGCAATTGTCACGAGCTCCGCTATTGGTCTCTTTCCCATGAGTAAACCATTTCATATTGATAACAATGATCGACAGTTTCCCGTGGACATAAAAAAAGTTAAATTAATAAAAAAATAAAAATAAATAAATAAATAAAAATTAAAAGCAAAAAAGATATGATCACTTTCTAAGATTCTGTGAAGTTGATTCCGAATCCGGTTGAGATGAGACCGCCGTCTTCGTATATCCGTTCTCAGCTTGTAGAAAGTGTGGAGCATTTTTTCCGTACTGTCAAATCTAACCCTTTTTATTTTTATTTTATTTTATTTTATTTTATTTTATTTTATTTTATTTTATTTTATTTTTTCATTTGTTTAACCCTAAAAAGTAATGAACCACTCCCCCTTTCCTCTGTCTTCTTGTTTCACGTATTGGAGCCTGGAGGTGTCATTTAGGGCAAGATGGCCTTGGTGGCCTTATGCTTGGTCAATGGTCTAGAACAAACAACTGGGGACCCTAACCATGTGCGTGTCATCGTTCATTGAATTGGTCATGTTAATTCTATGCACTAGGGTCATATGCTGGGATCCTAGTGCTAGTGGAATCCTTCCATTAGCTATTGGTTTCAAGGAATGAGCTCAATTAGTGAAAGGAGACCGGATTCTCGGTGACTATAGCACCAACACTCTGGGCAAATTGCGGGAGCTTTGTGAATTGTAAAACTTTAATTGTAGACTGTGGCTGTTGATCGTCATTTTGAGGCTGGTTGTGCATAATGCCGGTGAGACCTACGGAATACTTGCTCAAGAATCCGAAACTATCTGAGTACCTTTGTAAAGTTAAGCAAATCACGCTAATAGATCCACCAATTCTCTTTTTCTTTGTATTCTTCTTTTTTTATCTTCTAACTTTACCTTATTTTATTTTATTTTATTTTTCCTCCTCTCCTCACCAGCTGACATGATATTTCCAAGTGGTGCCGCTGAAAATCAATAAATGAGCAAACAAATGATGATGAGAGAATAAAATGGTCTTAATGCGAAAATGAAAGAAACCCTTACAGGAAAGGTCGACAAGCCCCATGACCGGGAAACTGACAGTAAAACAACATTGACTTATCATCGCCCGGTCATTTTTAGTTTCTTCGCCATTTCCACATCTCCCCGCCATGCATTCCGATATCATCCATCGGTCAATTAGGCAGCGACATTTCGTCTTTCCGATTGGTCTATTCCTTCGATTAGTCGCTGTGATGCAGCCACGACGAACTATCATACGGCATCGGAGCCGTAAGGTTGTTCTCTCTTGAACCGGTCATTATTACTACAGATTAATAGCCTGGCTCTGAACAAAACCTGGGATGGAAATACCTGCATACACACACGCATATAGGGTAACAGAAATGGGTATATTGTATCCAACGTTTAAATCTCATATACAGTAGGTATCCGAAATTATATCCAGACCTAATGGTTATGCCTGGGGTTCTCGTATCGCTGGGCAAGTCGTTGGTACTTGACCGCTTCTCGAAGAACCATCCCTTCATTCAACTGCGAAGTCTCCTTTCGGAATAATTCTTGCCATGGAGTTTGGCTTTCAGGAGCTTGGTAACCACCATTGTTCTCTAGCTCCTTTCGTCGCTTCTCTAGATCCTCCGGGTGGACAAGGATGTCAACCCGCCGTTTAGTCAGATCGACACGGAGTCTGTCCCCGTCCCGAAGAATGGCTAAATTCCCACCCGCCGCTGCTTCTGGACTAGCATTGAGAATAGATGGCGAACCGGAAGTTCCCGACTGTCGCCCGTCTCCAATGCAAGGGAGTGACCTGACACCTTCTCGTAATAGGCGCCCGGGAGGGTGCATGTTCACTACCTCAGCAGCTCCCGGGTATCCCAATGGACCAGTTCCACGCATCACTAATATGCTCGTGTCGTTAATAGGTGTGGAGGGGTCCTCAAGTCGATGATGATAGTCCTCTGGGCCGTCAAACACCACAACGACGCCTTCGAAAGCATTGGGATCCTCCGGGTTTTCTAAAAACTTCTGCCTAAACTGCTCAGAGACCACACATGTCTTCATGATGGCTGACTGGAATAGACTGCCTCGGAGATGAAGGAAACCGGCGTCACCCATAAGCGGTTCATTATATGGTCTAATCATTCGACGGTCCCAAGTATGCTTGCCTTTAACATTCTCTGCTACGGTGTGACCGTTGCATGTTAGTGCATTTTCATTCAGTTTT
The DNA here is from genome assembly GCA_009193465.1 of Aspergillus avenaceus. NCBI lineage: Eukaryota > Fungi > Ascomycota > Eurotiomycetes > Eurotiales > Aspergillaceae > Aspergillus > Aspergillus avenaceus. The sequence continues at coordinate 37,812 of ML742266.1, forward strand.
CCAGCGTCTAGCAGCTCCGCCATAATCGCTGGTAATCCACCAGCCCGATAGTATTCCTCTCCTAGCAGTTCTCCTGCTGGCTGCATGTTCAGAAGCAGGGGAATATGGAATCCAAGACGGTCCCAGTCGTCCAATGAAACCTCTACCCCAATATGTTTGGCGATCGCGTTGATATGGATCGGTGCATTGGTACTGCCACCAATCGCGGTGTTAACCACAATGGCATTCTCAAAAGCCTGCCGGGTCATAATATCGCTCGGCTTTCGGTCATAGTGGACCATCTCCACAATCCGTAGCCCCGTGTCATATGCACACTGACCTCTCTCACGGTAGGGTGCTGGAATGGCTGCTGAGCCAGGCAGTGCCATTCCAAGTGCCTCTGCTAACGCATTCATGGTCGACGCTGTTCCCATGGTGTTGCAGTGCCCTACTGACGGTGCCCTATTGAACAGTCAGATAGCATTTACCGGGATGGTAGTCAAACATACCCTCTGGAGACATAGTCAATGAACTCCTCCTTGTTGATGTCACCCGCCGCATACATCTCTCTGCCCTTCCATACCACCATTCCCGACCCCGCAAGCTCATTCTTCACATAGCCGTTCAGCATCGGCCCAACATTGAGACATATTGCAGGAATATTCTACAAATCAGGGTTAGCTAACATGCGCGATAAAATACGCTTATGGATTGCAGAAAATTGGACGTACAACTGTGGCTGCAGCCATCAGAGCCGCCGGTGTAGTCTTATCGCAACCCGTCAGGAGCACCACACCGTCCAAGGGATATCCAAAGAGAATTTCCACCAGACTCAGATAAGATAAATTCCGGTCGATACAAGCGGTGGGCCTCCTACTACTCTCCTGGATGGGATGAGTGGGGAACTCGAAGGCAATCCCGCCAGCGGACCTAATGCCTTCTCTCACACGTTTCACCAACTCAAGATGATGACGGTTGCAAGGCGCTAAATCTGACCCAGATTGCGCTATTCCGATAATAGGCTTTCCTGACATTAGCTCTTCCCGAGTAATGCCATAGTTGAGGTATCGTTCGATATACAGGGCCATCATTCCCGGGTCACTTTCGCAATTGAACCAGTTGGCCGACCGCAGCTTCCGACGTCTTGGCTTGCTAGAGTCTGGTTGGTCATCTTTCATTGATGCTAAAGCTTTCTCTAGCTCCACTGTACGCCTCCGAAGGGCAAGCAGTTCACTTTCGCAGTCCTCAATATTTACTGGCGCTCGATTGGCTGCGTCACTGCAGGAGCAGCCCTCACACGAGGTTCGCGATTCACACGACATAATCGAAAGTCGGCACGCGACGCTTATATAACGCTTAGATCGGATAAGATGGATATAGCACAGACTAAGACTTTATTAGCCACTATTGGTCGCCAGGCTCTTTGCTAACAATGCAAAGAGAACATTTTTCTTTCTTTCTTTTCTTCTTTCTTTTTCTTCGATTTTTTATTGCTTCTTGTTACAGATAAGCCGAATATTTGGAGACGAACCGTGATTTATGAGATTTAAATATCGTTCCCCGGATGTCACATATAGAGTGAACGGTTCGTCAATGCCGAACGATACGGAGATTGTCCGATATAGCCAATCCCGTATGCCGAAAATTGATTTTAGAGGAATGACGGGAGGCCGGCGGGTATGCAGAGCAATTTAAATCAAGACTGCGCTGAACTTTCCCCCCCATTTGATCCTTAATCGTCGGGTCAGAAAGCTGGATGATTTCTCGGTTCGGGATTAGTCAATGGGCACTGGCTGGAGACCCATAAATCGCGTTCTGTACCCCACGCTACCATTGTGGCTCTGGAGACACAGGAAACCATAACTGAATGGGGGTACATAGGCCCCGATTCCATTGGGCCCGGACATGATTCCTCCGCGGGGTGAAACACTTATATTTTTTCTTCTTTAATTCCGAATGACTCTATAACAATGATGCTATTCAAGGCCTGGGCTGCGCTTTGAAGGCAGATATGGACGGCTCTCTAATGTTCTGTGCACTAAGAAAAAGCAAAAATAAAATGGCTCATGCACATCTATCCTTAACGAGGTCTCCAAATCTGACACAGACTTTTTTTCCTCTCCTTTTGTTTTGTTCTGTTATTCAAAGAAAGAAGGAAAAAAGAAAAAAGAAAAAAAAATCAGCCATGTCAGACAATAGTAATTACAAATCCGCGGAAACCATCTTCTGGCAATGTTGGGTCCATCCCACATTTTCCCCCACACGGAGCAATATTGATCATTTAGAAGAGGTGGAGCTCAAGACCCTTCAATCAATGACGAATTTCATATTGAATGGTCAAATTCTATTGAAAGGCGCTGGCTATGACCGAAAGAAAGAGTATGATGTCAGTACTAATCATAAGAAACTACGATAATTTCCCCAGGTTGTTCATCAGAAATAATTCATGTGTCCCGTGAACGCCCGCGATACCGAAACGTTGGCCCCCAGTGTATCCAACAGATCTATCATTGACGAATCCACAAAACGGTGAAGGTATATTTGCAACAGAAAGAGAAGAGACACAGTCATTACTGAGTAGCACATTGAGCCGGTTCGCCCTCATCATCATCGTCTTCCCAGGCAGAGGTACCTGAAGGATCCTTAGCCCCGAAGTCATCCAAGTCACCGTTGGGGTCATAGTCGACCTCGTCCACGGTATCGGTTTGGATGAGCGGGTCTGGCTTGGGCAGCATCTCCTTCAGTCTTTCCAAAACCGCAGCGCTGGGCTTCCAGTTCTCATCGGGGAACTTGATGTCGACCACAAGGTACAAGTCACCACGATCCTCGCTGCGCTTGATCGGCATACCTTCGCCAGGAACCTTGAGAACCTGACCTGGAGACAAGACATCGCCGGCCTTTTTGGGATGCTGCAGTTCAATGCCTCGGCCATCAAGGTGCTTGACCACAACTCGGGAGAAGCCCGTCAAGGCTTCAGCTAATGTGACGTCAATCGTAGCGGTCAAATCTGCCCCCGCTCTTCTGAAAGTGGGGTGCTCCTCTTCCACAATGTGGAATACTATATCTCCGGGCTCTTGTCCCGGCACTTGGTCTGCTTCGCCCTCAAGTATGATCTTATCTCCTTCCCTGTATCACGGTTAGCGCCCAAGCTCGGGTAAACTCAAGGCGGATTGAACTCACTTGGCTCCGCGAGGAATGTAAATCTCCAAGATCTTTCTCTCTTCCGTTGTCTTCTTTCCCTTACACTTCTTGCACTTGTCCTTGGGGCTGAAAAATTGGCCCTCGCCATTGCAGGTTGAACAGGCGACGGTTTGTGTGGTAAGGAATTGTCCCATCTGATTCAAGACTTGCTTGACACCTGTAAAAATTGCCCGTTAGCCTATCTCATTTTAGCTGCAAGTTCGGCCCTCTCGCATACCTTGTCCACCACAGGTAGCACAGGTCTTGGCCTGTGCCTTTTCCTTGCCGCCTTTGCCCTGGCACAAGCTGCAAATCACATTTTTGGTGCTCGCGAACTTAACCGTCTTCCCCTTGTACAAATCCTCCATCTTGACTTCGTACTTTTGCTCCTCATTCGGGCTCCTCCGTGGTTTGTTTGGACGAGAGCCTCCAGGCATTCCGCCCATACCGGGCATACCACCACCCATGCCACCCATACCGAACATCTGTGCCAGAATATCATCTAGATCGGGGCCGGCGCCCATTCCGGGCTCACCGGAGCCATTAAACGCGGACATGCCATGGGTATCGTACAAGTGGCGTTTATCGTCATCGTAGAGGATATCGTACGCTTCCTGGACGGCCTTGAACCTGACTTCTGCCTCTTCCCGTTCGGCCTCGGGAACTTTGTCCGGGTGGTTGGCAAGCGCAGCCTACTCCATGGAAGTGGGATTAGTAACTATTATAAGAAATCGCAGGGCTTGGAGAGATGTCGTACCTTACGATAGGCCTTGCGAACTTCGTCTTTGGGTGCGGAGTTGGAGATACCGAGGACCTCTAAAATTGATCATGTCAGTCACCGGATGTTGGGGGTGATTGATATGACAAGGATAGAAAGGGAATATCATACCGTAGAGGTCAGATTCAACTCCAGACACTGTATTCAGTAAGTCAGAAAATCTGGTAAAATCTGGTACCTGAGTGGAGTGGAGCAACACATACTGTGTATGGCTGCGGAGAGGTTCTCTGAAGATCGCTGAGATTGGAATTAAGAGGCAAGATGCACAATCAGGAAAAAGACAATAAAGATTTAGCTTCAAGATGTTCACTTTAAATTATTGTATTTCAAGCAACTTGCACTGAACAAAGTTGACTAGAGAAAGAGTGGATGATTGATTGACAGGGAAGCGGAGAA
>ML742267.1:0-11349 GCA_009193465.1 Aspergillus avenaceus
AAAAAAAAAAAAACAAAGTATAAATATTATGTACATTGGATTAATCTTTGTAAACCTACTATGAATTTACTGTGAAAGTATCAAAAGGCGGAATTACGGATTACTCCGTCCAGCCGTTCTCCAGTCTTGTCTCGAGTTTCCCCCTTCAGACTGGCACTAGCCGGGTATTTATAGTGGCTAGTATTTGCTTAGAAGGTTGCTGCGCCACACTTTCACTTCGGGTCTTTAGCGCAGTTGGAAAAAAAAAAAAAAAAAAAAAAAAAAAAAAAAAAAAAAAAAAAAAAAAAAAAAAAAAAAAATTAAATTACAATTATCACAGGGACGGTTGACTTAATACCTTCAATTTTCTCCAAACTTCACTCATAGAAACTATTAATTGACTTCCAATTAATAGTTATATACAAATACACAATGCGATAGTATTATCTCTATCACTTCCCTGATCATAATATTGGCTGCCAAACTTCTCTTTCGTTCTGTTTTTTCCCCTCTTCCTCCCTATACCTATTCTCTATTTATCACACGTTCTTCATATCTCGAACACTACAAATGACGACCGCTTCTTCAACACCTAAACGTCTCCATATCACTCCATTCACTCCAGACATCCTTACTGCCGTGATCCCTGCTTCAGTCCGAACTTCAGCGACCGAGATCTCCTTTCACACCATCCCGACATTCCCAGAGAATAACTACGGCTACGTGACGCTGCCAGAGATGGAAGCTGACAAAATAAAGAAGAAGCTTAACGGCTCAATCCTTAAAGGCCGCAAGTTCAAGGTGGAGGTGGCTCGGCCACAGAAAAGACACCGGAATGAAGACGAGTCTGAGCCTGCCATTGTCAACACTGAACCATCGTCTAGTAAGAAGTCGAAGAAAAGAAAGCCCAGTGACGATGTCTTGGATGGATACGAACTCCCAGCAGACCGGCAGGTAAAGAGAGGCTGGACAGAGTCAACGACTGCAATGAAAGAAAGACGCAAGGAAGAGAAGAAACGGAAAGGCAAGGATGAAAAAGAAGCGAAATCGCAAGCAAAATCTAAATATACCGAGAAGTCAGAATGTTTATTCCGAACAAAGGTCCCGCCAAACCGAGCTTCAGAAGACAAGCAGGATAAGGCGTCAAAGAAAAAGAAATCAACACAGGAATCAGTTGTCCATGAGTTTTCCAAAACTATCTCACAACCAAGCTTCATTCGGTCGGGTAATGATGGTACGGCACCTACATCTACATATGAAGAAGGGAAAGGATGGATAGATAGTACGGGTAACATTAAAGAGCAAGCCAATGATCGGATAAGAAGCAATCAACACGTTCCAGGAAAATTACCGGGGGCAAAGGAGAAACCGAGATCGGCCAAGCCCCCTCTTCAGGCCGAGTCTGGTTCTCGGAAAATTGACGATAAAAATACCTCTAGGGTGTCAGAGTCTCTGAAGGAATCAGAGGAATCGGAAGACTGGACATCGTCCAGTGGTGCGTCGTCGTCGTCCGACGACAGTATCACCGATTCAGAAAGTGAAGATAGCGTAACATCCAGCTCATCAGATGAATCTTCGCCTGAATCTATACACCGGGATATTGAAAAGCTCCCTAATAACGAGACCGGGCCGGGCCAAGAAAATATTGAAGCAGAGGGAAACGGTGGGATAGGTTCTCAAGAGGTTCACCCATTGGAGGCACTTTTTAAGAGACCTGCACCTGACGTCGTCGAGAACAAACCTGATACTACCACCGATGCACAGTTCAGTTTCTTTGGACAAGGGGATGTAGACTCCGACGAAGAAACCCAGGCGCCACCGGAACCACAAACACCATTCGCAAAGAAAGATTTGCAAGGCCGTGGGCTAAGGAGTGCGGCTCCCACACCCGATACTGCGCTGGTTGGAGGGACCACGAAGAGGAACAACCTAAGGGATAACGTTCATATGGACGTGGATGATGACTTTTACGCCCGCACCCCAGTTCCAAGGCCCAGTGCGGAGCTGAAGATAGATTCAGATTTTACCAAGTGGTTTTGGGATAATCGGGGGGACAACAATCGTGCTTGGAAGAAAAGACGACGGGATGCTGCCAAGGAACAGAGACAGAGGGATAATCGGAGGAAAGGTATGAAAGGGAAGTCGTAGAACTTTTCTTTTCTTACTTAGCATTCATCCGATTGTCTTCGGGCTGAATACATTCAAATATTTACGCAGATGAAGCTCTTGCCGGGCAAATTGTATGTAGATCAAATTATTTTTCCTTTAAATACATGATCACGTGATTGATTACAAGGGTGCCTGTTTTAACTTAATATATCACTACACTGGATAATCATCAACTTTAGACGGTGCTTCAACTATTAGCCATGTTCCGACATCAGTATGCGATACCTCATATTAGTGCTTTATTTATAATTATCTTATCACTGGTAACTTCCATATTCGCATCTTGTGAGTAATATCGCCATAATATATCATTATCTTTACTATCACTATAATTAATATTAAGCCTCAGCACCAGCATCATTCTGCAAATGTACCTGCTTTACTAATAGCACTATCATTCCTCTTGACCCCACAAAATCCAAAGCAACTTCTCTGGTCAGCGCATTCCATCTCCTCAGCCGCGGCGACTCCGAATATCGTCCTTTGGGCTGCAACGATTGCAATCGGAAATTTTGCCTAGACTACGACTTGCCCACTTGTAAGGGCGCGAAGGAGGACGATGTCTTTACCACTTGTTTCCGTACGATACAACCATAGCTTATTTGCGCTACCGTGTGCTGACCATCTGTCTTCTGCGCAGAGAGGGATTCTCGGAAAGACGAGGCCATAGTTTTTATGTTCATCTTTGCTACTGGGGGGCTTCTTGCATGGGCTGTTTGCAAGCCTTGGGTAGAAAAGTACATTGAAGCAGCAAGAGAACGGCGTTCGTACATGCCGATTTCTGAGAATGCTAATCGTTAACATCAGTCTATCTGGGGGAGCAGGCCTCCCGTTTAACATACATTCGATATATGCTGCCTGCAATGTGTTTTGGTGACTTTTTGTATATTTTAAATTCTCGTTGTCATGAAGTTTGTGCTTTTGAGATACCTAAACAAAGCGTGTGTATGAACTACGGATAGCTCCAGCCTTATTATTTATGTACTACAATCAGGCAGGCAAGTTCTATTAGACACGACTACCCGGATTCTAATATCTTAGTTCTAGATGCGACTTACTGTACTCTGGAACATAGATGGAAAGCCTTTTCGTACTCGTTGACCGTTTCATAGCGGGTTTAGTTGTGTGGTGTTGGGTCTTCTATGACCAGGTCGCCAGACTACTGATCGTAGAAGACTAAACACTTGGATAGGCCAATTCGGCGTTGATGACAGCAGCCCCGGACGGATGAGTGGGCCTATGGTGTAGACAACTTGTTTTCATTGAATAAATGTGTCATATATAGTGTGTAACTCCATGTTGTAGTTCCACCATTTTTCCTATCCGTGGAAACACCAAAAAGGCATATGGTCTAGCCCTACATCTTAATATACTCAACATGCCATCATGTGGGGATATTTCAGTACATGGAACTTTATATGCACGCAAATTGGTTCTTAAGGAGTTGAATACTATAAATATATGAGCTTGCATAGAACTGGATATTCATGTTTGGATATAGATTGGATGAGTACCGCCACTAATTCAACCATGCACGTTACTACTAGTATGAAATAGCGGGCATTATTACAGACCCACATCAGACACTAAAACCCCGAGCTTCTTAATTAGGCCATACTAGGCTATAAAACATGCGCAGAGAAAGAATATATATTGACTGTAGAATAAGAAGATATCAAGTTCAATTTTCCTGGTGATGCTCTATCTATACCAAAAATCCCTCATGGTAAAACAATTGTATCGCGACATACAGTCAAATGATCAAGAGCCGTGCCCCTTTACGGTACAAGTAGAGGGTAACAGTAGACATTCTTGTATTGACTCACTGCCAATTAGACATTGTCGCGGCGCCTTGCGTCGTTTAGAATTGTCACTTCCTCGGCATTTACCTTTACTTGCATTACAACATAGAATCACCCATAACACACAAATTTTATATTGATAAACTTTATACACAGGGGGGTTCCATGTTGATTGGCGTTCCTCGAGGTTCACAAGAGTGGGCAGTTTTCAAAACCTGTGGTCAGGAGGATCCGCCACCCGCCACTTTTTCTACCAAGTCTGATTACAGAGTAGTATCGACCGCCATTCCTCATGCAAATGATACTTTATCATATCGATAAATTCAAAACATAAATTCCAATTACCTCAAAGTAGACAGAAGGAATGGTTCAAGCCTGATTCAAATCTAGGGAATGTGTAGAACTTAACTTGAAAAGGTAGGGGGAAATTAAGAATAAGCAGCTGCAGGTTAATTGAAAGAATAGTCGTCTTAAACTTTTCAAGTCAATTAGTTACTAAAATTTTTCTTTTGAAATGCGCCAAAACCTTTCCTTCTTAGACTTAGTACCTGTCAGTTAAAACGGGTCTCGAATCAATGTAACCGATTCACCGTTGGTTCCATGGATTTGTTCCTCCACATCCTACTTCAAAGAAACCCTGGCGCCCTCGCATCTGGTAAAGATTTTTTTTTTAACTATTATTATTTAAAAGAAAAAGATAAAAAAAAAAATTCTTTTCTAATTCTTTTCCCCTCGTCTCGCTGTAATTTTATTCTTTTTCGTAATCTGTCTTCTTTAGTCGCCTTTCCTTCTGTGACATAGCTCGGCAGTTGGTCATAATATATCTTGATATATATCTGGTCGGCTTCCAGGCGCTTGTTAAGTTGGGTTTCAAATAGAAAATACGACAAGAAAAAGAAAGACAAAAACTCGTGTTATTATATTAACGACAATAAAGAAGGGGAAAAAAACGAAAGGACAACAGATATCTCTATAGAAGAGTTGTTGTTCTGCGGAGGGCTTGCCGTAAGAGTCTTGGATTTTTCCAAAGAAGATGGTATTAACACAACAGAGAAGCCAAACCACATCGGACGAACCATTTCCTACCACTCAGCTGTTTCTTTTAGGTATACATCTTGCTTCTTTTCCAGCCTTAAACGGTAAAAGTGTACTAATAACATATTCTTTCATTAGCGATATGTCGAGTTGCGGAGCCCATCGCCCTAACCTCCATCTTCCCATACTCATGGGTGATGGTTAAGGATTTTGCCGTGACCAACGGGTCTGACGCTTCTATATATGCTGGTATCCTCGTTTCTGCCTTCTCGCTGGCTGAAGCCATCACCGGTATGTTCTGGGGTAGCCTCTCGGATCGTGTCGGTCGCAAACCAGTCCTCCTCTCCGGTTGTTTTGGCACCATGGCATCTCTCCTCCTTGTGGGATTTGCACCCAATTTCTGGATAGCCTTACTGGGTAGGGCACTCGGAGGTACACTGAATGGCAATATCGGTGTAATCCAGACCATGGTTGGTGAATTAGTAAAAAGACCTGAGCATGAGCGTAAGCCCATTACCTCGCCCCCCCTTCCAGATCCCACATCGTAAAATAGTTTGCTGACAATAAGTATATATAGCTCGTGCTTACGCTGTGATGCCATTTGTCTGGTCAATCGGCACAATAATTGGTCCAGGTATGTGTTTTGTGCCCTTCTGATCCCAGAGACTTGGAGGAGTGTGTTAACCGCGACATCGGTGGCAGCCATTGGAGGTTTACTGGCAAAGCCGGCCGAAGGTTTCCCTTCTTTGTTTTCCTGCGATGGCCTGTTTGGAAGGTTTCCCTACCTTCTGCCTAATGTTGTGTGTTCTGTCTTACTTCTCTTTAGTATCATTTTCAGCTGGCTCTTTTTGCAAGAGACCCATCCCGACATGCAACCATCGGGTATCCCCGAAGACCTCGATGGCAGGGCTGCTGAACGCCCCCTCCTACCTACCGCTGGGGCCACTGCCAATGCAGGAGCAGACTTACGAGCCGAATCATACGGAACCTTTAATCATGTCCATCTCCATAGAGATCAAGATTGGACGGTACGGGTAGATGGCACAAAACTTGAGACAGGACCACAAAAACCACCCATCCTCACAAAGCGCGTTGTCATGTTTATCGTTGCGTTAGCGATCTTCACCTACCACTCGATGACATACGACCACCTGCTGCCCATTTTTTTGCAGGATAAGAGCTCACAAAATGTTTCTATCATTGGCGGCTCAGCCTTTAAGTTTCCCGGTGGTGTCGGTCTCTCAACTAGGACGGTTGGCCTGATAATGTCTACCGACGGTGTCATTGCACTTTTTATCCAAAGCGTTATATTCCCCGCGTTGGCCCACTATCTAGGAGTGTGGAAGCTTTTCGTGATTGTGACAATCCTTCATCCCGTGGCATATTTTATGGTTCCATTTCTCATATTTTTGCCGCAAAAGCTTTTACTACTTGGTATTTATACGTGCCTTGTCGTCCGCAATGTCCTTTCGATCATCGACTACCCGGTGTTGTTGATTCTTATCAAACAAGCCAGCCCGTCCGACTCGGTTCTCGGAAAGATCAATGGTCTTGCGGCTTCTGCCGGCGCTGCATCTCGTACCATCGCCCCGCCTGTCGCCGGCTACCTTTACAGCACCGGCGCAGATATTGAATTCACTGCTCTTGCGTGGTGGGGAAGTACACTGGTTGCTATACTCGGTGCTGTACAGTTGTGGTTCATCAAACAGACGAAGCATTCTTCGGTCTCAGTCCAACCAGCTGCTCCTTGCCACTACTTGCCAAACGAGAATCATCCGTATAAAGAGACTGTCCACATCTTGGTTACCAACACCGACTCCAATGCCATGGATGTTTAAAATAATAGGAAAGGGCAGACATGTCCGATGAAGGCTGTTTGTCAAGTGGCTGGATCCCCAGCTTTGAGTGGAGGAAGGTGGAGCTTGGTAGCTCCATATGTTTCGAATGACTGGCCAACCATTATAATTGTCCTTAAAAGTTGGAACTATCTGCTTACGGCGTATGTGGTTATGAATATTTCTGATGATTAAAAGTGTTTTGGCCTAGCCTATAAACGATCGCATGGCGTCTCGGTGTTTCTCTTTCATTTACTGTACATAGGGAGTTGTTAAATAAATGCAATTTCCACAGTGCTCCAGCTGTTCTAGTAAGGGACAAGTAAATAGTGCTCTGCGAAATTTATTTAATATGTGACTTATATGCCTGTAATTCTTAACAGCAATTCAGGATGCACATCCTCATAATGTTCGCCGATCCCCCTCTGAACAGCTGGCCTGGGCTCAATTGGACCTATCCCTCCTTCAAACGAGGGAGATCTTCCATCTCCTCGTTTGCAACCGTACTTTTCTTCCAGGCCCGCACCCAGGGATGAACTTTAATATCAACAATATTGTACTTGCTCAGGCAACCCACAACCAAGTACTCCTGAAGCTCGCCACCGGACAGACTGGCGAACAAGTGAAGTCCAGACACGTAAATCCGAAGTATTTGGCCTTGAATTGTTGAATGGTATCCTTTCAAAGATGATAATACTTAGTCTGCTGATCAATTGGAATTTCTGTGTGCTATACTATACTATACTAGTAGGAATATTCATAATAGAGCTTGATCATGCTCTTCAGGTTTTGCTCTTCCTCTGTTGTGTACGGCGTATTAGAATCCATACTCTTCTCTCCCCACACCTTCTGCAACTCATTGCCATTGTCATGTCCAATCCCCACTCATAAGAGGCGCCATTCTGCAACAGGTACCTGACTAGACCAATTAGTCAGATTAAAAGGCCACTAGTGTGTGTCATGGTGGGTTAATAGAGGCGGAAGCATACGGAGTCGATATTGTCAGGGTTTACCGCCTTACAGAGGGGGCTACTATACCGTATCAGGAATGGTTTTGTTTACAAACATCCCGGCAACAGGTGAAAATAACAAAACTCAGGGTTGGACTTGCCTCTCTCTCCGTATCTCCCCGTTTGTTATGTCATAGATTGGCTTTTGGCAACATACCAGTTGTCTTTTTACCTTTTGCGCGCTTACACCTACGATTGAATTACAACCTCCGTCAGACTCTTGATTTTGTCTATTCACACATACCCTCCCCACTTCGTTGCGTAAAGTCTTTTGTCATGTCCACACCCCTCAAACCTTTAACATCTTCGCGCCAGAATTCGCAGCCGATCTCTCCGGGGATCGGTGCGGAGGATCCTGAAGATTATGTGAATGAGATCATGGCGGCGACTAAAGATACATCTGAGAACGCCTTTTCGAGTCCGTTCAAGTTACTAGATGATACGGATGCAGATGCCCAAAGGCGCCAGAGTTATCCGACTATACACGAATCATACGATGACGAGCCCGATTACGGAAATACAGAGAATATGATACCGCCTAGTTCCCCGTTTCAATATGACGCGAGAGACGATACAGTGGATTTCAGAGCGCTCCGGAACCAACGGTTGTCGGCAACTCCCAGGAAACGCTCCTACGAGCACATACCAGAAGAAGAGGGCGAAACCGAAGAACCGGAAGACAGATATAAAAAAGGCGGAGCTCGGAAAGATATGTCCGACATTGATGTGTTCGCGGACGATGACGTTAGTATCGATAACGAACAGAGCGTCACAGAACACCCCGAGCTAGATGTCTGCAACAGCTTAGTAGAAGAAACGCAGCACGAAGGCATGAGCACTGTGCTTCGCGAAAATGACAACGATGACTCTAAAGAAAAGGAGAATATGAACATGCATGAAGATGATATGATGGATGACTTTCACGACTCCATGGATGACACCTGCCTTAGCACATTCTCTGCGGTCCCTAACGTGGACATGACATCATTTGCGAAATTGCGGGATGACTCTCCATTGAAAGCCATACAAAATTCTCCAGGTAGCCCTTCCAAATCGCGTGATATTCAAGGAACCGCCGAGTCGCCCACCCCCAACACCGCCAGGAAATCCCCTAGGAAAAGCCCGCTGGTTGATTTCGGCTCCCCGATTGCCTCGCCAACACCCAGAAAACGAGAGTCAAAAGTCGGTGTCAATCCGGGTCAGACTCCAAATTTGCTTGATTTGACGGATCAGCCCAATCTCTCTCCACGCAAACGCTACAGTATGCAAGGAGATCGATACTCACCACCACGGCGGTCGCCATTGAGGACCCTTAGGGAATCAATAAGGTCTCCTACAAAGGTCTCATTGCTAGACTTTGACATTCCTGCCGCACCGACCCCTCGGTCTATTCCTTCCGTGACACCCCGGGAATTGGAGACCTTAAAGTCCAACTTCCTTTCAGAGATTTCTTCCCTCAAAGCGACACTCAGTGGAAAGGAAGCGGAAGTCTCCAGTCTTAAACAAGCCGTTGCAGATGCCGAGCGACGTGTGGGGGAGGCATCGGAAGAAATTCGGAATGAGGTTGCACGCAGGGAGACTTTAGAGCTCGAGCAAGTCGAGTGGCAACGAAGGGGCCAGGAAATGGAGGAAGTTTTACAAACCATCAGAGCCGAGATTGTAGAAGGCGAACAGGAAAGAGATCGATTGATGAAGAGGGTCGAGGAAACGGAAAAGAGCAAGGAGCAGTTGGAAGGCAGAATAGTCGAGCTAGAAACTCAGTTGCATTCGGCTCGCAAGTCATCAGTGAATGACCATCGCCCCGCTGAAGGTGCAAGCCATAGTAAGACCGCCGAGGAGACCGCGAGAGAAGTCCAAGACGCTGTCGAGAAAGTTGCACGTGAGCTTCATACATTGTACAAGAGCAAACACGAGACGAAAGTTGCCGCCTTGAAGAAGAGCTATGAATCGCGTTGGGAGAAGCGCGTGCGTGAAGCCGAAACTAAATTGAAGGCTGCCAATGATGAGAAAGAGCGACTTAGGATAGAACGGGATGCTGCTGTATCGGAAACTCCACAGCCTGATTCCAGCATGATTGCACGGGAAAAGGATGAGAATGAAGCCGAGAAGCGTGTTTTAGAGGCCCAAGTCAAGGGGCTACAACAGGAGATGGCATCACTCAAGGCCGATAGCGAGAGACTGCATAACGAGCTGAAGATAGAAAGGGCCGAGAAGGGTGAGCTTGTCGCTGCTGTAGACGAATGGTTGGCGATCCAGCAAAATCAGCCGCCAGCTCAAGAATGTCCCGAGTCTCCAGAGCCGCAGGAAGATAACACCCCCGAGTCAGCACCAACCGATGTTGCGCCTGAGGACTTCAAACGAAGCGTTAGCGCCAGTTCCAGTGGCATACGCCCTCCCAGTACAGCCTCTGGCTCTGGCGAAAAGAAGATACCAAAAATTGCAGGACCTGGGAACCGGCACGCCCGCGGCAACAGCGCAGCGAAGTCGGGGATTGCTGTCTACACGCCTGGCCGCAGCAGTATCATGGGCTCTATAGAACGAATGGGCCGCGGAGCGTGAAGGAATATGACTATGCAAGGTCTTGTTCTCTTCGTTTTGATGGATCTGATTTACGACGACTTTTTTATTCCCCGAGCATGAATCACTGTTTGATATTCCTTTTTCTCATATCGATTTTGTGTATATGTACATGCGCCAATTGTCTTGACATTCTCGGGGCGTTTTGCGGTAACTGATTAGTAGAATCTACCCCAATTACATGTTACTAGGAAGTGATCCATGTCCTTGTAGCTTACACTCACCCATCTCATTTAAACCAGGGCTAAGATCTACTGACACAGATTTTAATGCGACTATGACTATAGGGTTGGTTATATTACTGAAAGTCTGATATGATATAATTTCGCATTTGAATGATGCACGTTTTCTGCAGATATTGTTTCGGCATAAAAATGGATGGCCGACCACCAGCCCAGAGATAAAACCATTACAAGCTATATATAAACTGCCTTGATGTAGCCAAACTTGCCAATGGGCCAAGGGATACGCGTTGGGCATTCCCCTCACTCGAGTGTGACTCAGGAGGAAAGCTTCCTTGTCCGTGAGGGAGGGGGGAAATGACACGGACCGCCTCTTCATGTCTAGTTATCTTGTGCCTGTTTATACATATCCTTTGACACCCAATAGGCTGGAGATCGGGTTGCCGCCTGCAATGTGGAATGGAATGCCCGTGCAAATCACGTCGGTCCGCTTGGTCTGAGTTCGGGAAGAAGTCCGAATGACCCTCTCTCTCTAACTTGCTTGTGATCTGGTTAGTGCTATTTGGAATGAGGAAATCGTACACAAGGGAGGGGCAAGGGGAGAGGGGAATGATAACGCAAGGATAGACACTAGAAGTTAGTCTGATCGTTATCAACAGGTTGGCTTAATTCAGGGTCAAATCCTGATGGCTGAGCTGTGTATTACTTCATTTACTTGAATGCTCTTTGAATTTTGTGGGTTTGAAAATCGGAGAAAAAA
>ML742267.1:11359-23155 GCA_009193465.1 Aspergillus avenaceus
GAGAAAAAAAAAAAAAAAAGAAAAGATTAGAAGAGAAGAGAAGAGAAGCCGGGTTCAACAATGAAGATCAAACACAGGAAATCACCCAGTGTCAACTTGATAACCTATTCATAGCAATATCATAGCCATAAGTGTCACAAACTCCGACCTCGAATCATATATATATATATATATATATATAGAAAAAAAAAAAAAAAAAAAAAACCAAACCCACTCAATGGAATTAGTCTACGTCAGGTTGTGAGTTTGCTCTGAATTCTCAGGGTTGAATAGAATAATCATTATTATTTGTTATGGAAAAAAAACCGATCTACTCCCCCCTCTTGGCATTTATCTGGGGGAGTCATCGTAACCTGGCGGCTTGCCCCGGACCAAAGATTTTTTTATCTTTTTTAGTTACATTACGGGGCCGCATCTGGGGGAAGACTGGGGTACTTGGAAAGTTCGAGAGGACTGTGCCACTCTTCTTTTTTAGCGACGTCGGCGGGAAAAATAGTCATCCTCTTGGATCCTCTCCTTGGGACGGGATAGAACTTCCAATATATTGTTCAGATCCTGTATCCTTCGGACAAGGCCCAATATTCCGAACGCCGTTCAGGTTGGCATTAGAGCGCTATTCCTGAAAAGTTAATAGTTCACGTTCCCACGTTCATCGGGAATAGTAGAGGCTTTATCATTCGTAGTTGTTGAATCCACTTAGTCCTAGTCCCACATTAGTATCCGCCGAGATAGTGTCGATTGGTCTAAATGAGGAAGAAAATAAAATGAGTGAAAAAAAAAAAAATAATAAAAAAAGCAAGTCACCCCGCAAAATTTCTAGGCCCCCATTTTTGGAATTTGGCTCGTGATGCTCGGAAATTGGTTTTTCTTTTTTTCTTTCTTTTTTTTCTGTCCTTTTTAAAATATTAATTTTGGTTGGTGAACATCGTATGGAATCCATCTAGCCCAGGTACTGACAATTGTCCATTGGTTTCTTTGCCCCTTCCCTTTTTTTTTTTTTCCCTTTTCTTTTTCCCCACTTATTTTCTTGTGCATGAATCTGATGTTCTACATTCAACAGGGAGAGGGATTGATTTTTGTACAATGAATTAAAGAATAATAGTTCATCAATGGTGATTATATATGTGTTATATCATTAAACAAGAGTATTCTCATGTAGGTAGACGCATCTATACATAAAGCACATTCACTACCAAGGTCAGACCTGATGACGACACTGTGCAGAGTTGTCACGTCCTGTCAAGATCCAGACCATTCAAAATACCTCCGAAATTCGCTGAAATGACTAATCTTTAAAAACCAAATGAACTTTAACGTTTGGTCTAGGCAGTCGGTTTCATCTAATAACATCAAACAACCAACTTACTTACGTATGTAGAATGCAAGTTTATGCCTCAATAGTGGCATACAGGAACTGCCTGTCATGACTCCCCTGTCAGCTGAACCATGCCCGCTTGCCAATCCTGGTCCCCGAGAACCAATAGTCTTGATAAAGCACTCGGTTCATTGTCTCAATTCCGGTTCCCTTTGATGTTGGGGAGTCCAGGGTTCCTGTATTCCGAATATCCGGGAATAGTTCCGTTTGTCGGCACTAAATCTGGTTGACGTCGGCCACGTACAATGTACTAGAAGTGGTCGAGTCTCGCGTGGAGGAGCTTGTTTTTAGCTTTAGGATTACAAGGGGTTTGATTCCATTCGATGTCACTACTGGACTATAGTTTGATGTTTATTTACGGCGTGAAATTATTTTCTGTTGGATTTCTTTTCACGATTCTGATAGGGTGGATCCACCGACAACAAGAACGGAAAAGAAGCAGCGTGATTCACTCCGTACCTAATCGATTTACTAACTGTTGTTGTAGTCAACGGGCCTATGGATTCCTTGCCGTTTCCAATGTCTCCCGTTAGCAAAAGCCCTATAGAAAAAGCTAACCAACCCGTGGGGGATTTGACTCGAGAGTAGATTTCAATTATCTAAATTCTTTGATAACTGGTTCCAACGGTCCAATGGCAAGTACACACTTATGTAAGTAGTACTACGGAGTACAGGAGACCTAATTGCCCCAACCAGAACAGGTTAAAATCACAGCAACCGTGACACATTGCCGCAGCATAGATAAGTAATTTAGGAGAAACATTTATGATCTTCGCAGGCCATTATTATGATAGATGGTTCTGGTCCACTTTTGCGGCAAATTAATTGACCTTTCCACGGTGAGTTTTTTTTTTTTTTTTTTTTTTTTTTTTTTTTTTTTTTTTTTTTTTTTTTTTTTTTTTTTTTTTTTTTTTTTTTGTTTGCGGGATAATGTAACGGAGTAGGCGATCGCCCCCCCATAGATGCTAACTTCTAAGGTGCCAAAATTTTATGAGGGAAGAATAATGTGAACAATCATGTGAGTCTGTACAATCGAAAGTCTATTCTTGCACATATAGGGGGGATCATCCTCTTCAACCATAGATTACCAACCTCTGGGTCAAAATTGCTCCGTTTAATAGTCATCACGGACCTCGGTTTGTCGAGGCAAATTTCATGCCTGCAAATCACTAAGACACTGACTTGTTGAATATTTATGCAAGCCACATTTATTGAGTATGATTACATTCCAGTGTGCCCGCACATCGGAATAGTTACTTCTTTCTCTTTCTCTTTATCTCTATCTCTACTTAGGTACCTTGAATCTATCAACAGTGGAATAGGGGTATTCCGATCCAATTTCAGGGAAATTCCTGGATCAGTATTTTCTACAAAGCTTTGTTGGGAGAGAAAAAGAAAAGAAGAGAAAAGAAAAAAAAATTAACCAGGGAAAAAGACTGCCCGATGTCTGACTTATTATTATAATGGGGGTAAAAACTTAACCAGTGAAATCATTCGTGACAGAACGGAATCTTTTCCGGTCCAGGATGTTAAATGACGCATTTATTTTATTTTTTATTTTCTTCGTATCTTGGTTTCGCTGTTGACCATTGCCGCAGGGGAGCGGCTGAGGACGAATCAATGGAACTGTCCAGTCATGGACCATCCTTTTTGGGTTTAGACGCCACATAAGAGGAATCCAGGTTCAGTAACGTGACCGGGCCGATGGAGCATTATTCGGATATATACCTCTGCTGTAAAAAAAAAGGCTGCAAGTCGAAGCAAAGTGGAGTAAAGGGTGACTTGCCAGACCGCAGGTATCCGGAGGACTTACCCATTCTTTTTTCAGTTGTTCCTCTAAGGAGAAGAACTAAAGAAAGTAATCGGGAAGTGGAAACGGCTGCGAGGAGTGGAGTAGAACCTCGGACCGTCATTGGGTCGTGTGGGCGAGAGGTACCGTAAGCAACAATTTTTCATTACCACTGGTTCAGCAGGTCTCTTCAGCCATTGTCATTTGTACCCAGTAGACTGATTATCCACCCACCCCCGCCGAACTTGGGCCGCCCTAATCCTATTAGTTTAAGCGTGAGTTGAAATCACTATCCACAATTGGGTCTAGTGTCCTTTTTCTCTGGAATCTGGATGGATGGACAATTACTATTGAAACCCTCTGGATTTATGGAT
Organism: Aspergillus avenaceus; assembly: GCA_009193465.1. Lineage (NCBI taxonomy): Eukaryota > Fungi > Ascomycota > Eurotiomycetes > Eurotiales > Aspergillaceae > Aspergillus > Aspergillus avenaceus. Next base: position 14,898 of record ML742267.1, read on the forward strand.
GGAGTCCTAAGGTTGTGGTCTGGGGGAGGCAACACCGTGACGGTGTGGATCTGGGGGGGCTCATCATCAACCCCAATGCCAACGCCTCCTGACCGATGTGTCCTGTTGCATATTGGTAGCTGTTTACTTAAACATGCTTTCTCCCCAGCTCTTGTTTCGTTTTATTTTATTCTAGTTTTAGACTTTTTTCCTTTTTTTCATACATACATACATATATATATATATATATATATATATGTATTACTTCCCTGTGGATACAGGTCCTTTCCTTTCAGAATTCACATCATACATATGAAACATATATATTGAAAAAAAAAAAAAAAAAGATCCATCTCCACTCATCTTTCTCAACTATTTCTAGCTTTACCGGGTGTTCCTCATATTTTCTTTCGTCCCCAATATTTCTAAACTCTTTATCATCTACTTTCACCGTTACCTTAACAAAAACCATATTCCTCTATGAGGACTAGTATTTTACAATAACAGGAAATTAATTTGACTCACCAATTGGTGGCTGATTCGAACTCGACTGACCGGAGCTAATTCACAACTTTTTCCCGCCACAATGACCAACAACACGATATCGACTTCAAATCCACCGCCGTATAATCCGGCTGAAGCGGACGCCAAAGGAAAGCGAAAGGCATCGACAGCGGGTCTTCCAGCCAATGCCCGTCCTGTAAAACGGAGAGCGTCAAAGGCGTGCTGTTGTTGTCGTGCTCGCAAAGTCCGCTGTGACGTGGTTGAGAATGGATCTCCCTGCACGAATTGCCGATTGGACCAAGTAGACTGTGTCGTCACCGAAAGCAAGAGGAGAAAGTTCGTCCATACCGCAACCATGTGCCATTGAGCTCACACCCGTTGCAAGAATTGCGGGCTAACTTAATTGTGCTTGTTTTGCCACTTTTCAGGAAATCACGCGTTGAGGTTGATAACCCCAATCATCAGCTCTCCCAGTCTCCCGCTGAGGCCCCCGATGACAGTGGAAGCTTCCTGAGGAGACTCAGTGAATGTCATGGGCTTTCAGATGTTGCCCCCGCTTCTCCTTCGCAAGGTTCTGTGGATTTGGACCAGGGGCAACATATGCCGCATCTTCTCTGTACGTATCATCTTTTGTTTTCCAACAAAAGGAGAAAAAAAAGTCTCCGTCTTTGTATGTATATACGCCTGTGCTAATGCGATTGCCCATATAGATCAGAGCCAAGCCAGCAGAATTGGCGCCGGTGCCGAACGATATCGCAGGAGAATGGCTCCTAACCCTGCGGTGCCTCACACAATGCCCTTGCACCACGTCACATCCCAGATCCAACAACTACTGGATCCTTCTTTTGCAAGCCCTCGACCTGGAGGGATTACTTTACCAGACTATATTCGTGGCTTACCGCCTCGTTTACAGAAGGAAGATATCGATTACCTGGCGATGAAAGGAGCATTGACGGTTCCGGACGTGGGACTGCGTAATGAGCTACTCAAAGCATACGTGCATTATGTCCACACATATATGCCGCTTTTAGATTTGGAGGATTTCCTGCAAACCATCGTTCAGAATGATGGAATTCGTCGTATGAGCCTGTTGCTCTTCCAAGCCGTCATGTTTGCCGGCACTGCCTTCGTGGATTTGAAACACCTACAAGCGGCCGGTTATTCAAGCCGAAAAACGGCCCGAAAAGCGTTCTTCCAGCGTGCGCGACTTTTGTACGACTTCGACTATGAGGTTGACCGGATATCCCTTGTGCAGTCTCTTTTGTTGATGACCTACTGGTATGAGACTCCCGATGACCAGAAAGACACCTGGCACTGGATGGGCGTCAGCCTCTCTTTGGCCCATACGATCGGATTGCATCGTGATCCAGGGAACTCCCGGATGGACGTACGACGCCAGCGGATGTGGAAGCGCATTTGGTGGAGCACCTACACTCGTGACCGCTTGATTGCACTCGGGATGAGACGTCCCATGCGTGTCAAAGATGACGACTGTGACGTTCCCATGCTGACGCTCGACGACTTTGAATTCCAACCGTATTCCCCGGAGATTGTCAGCATGGTGGGCAACTCGGAAGTCCTACGGAATGTGAGCCACCAGAAAGAGCTTGCGCTTATGTTTATCGAGAAGGCGAAGCTGTGTCTGTGTGTCAGCCATGTTCTTTCCGCCCAGTATTCGGTTCTAAGCCATAAATTCGGCGGTACGATGGAGACGACCATGATGCTAGTTCCGAAGAAGTCGGCGGCAGAGACGTTTGAGGTTCGACAGTGTGACCAGGAATTGGAGGATTGGCTGGCCCATCTTCCGTCGGAGATCCAATATGCGCCATCCGCACCCGCGAAGCTTACCGAAGCTCAAGAGGTCTTGCATTCTCATCGAGCGCTTCTGAAGATGGTTTACTTGACGACTTCCAGCGCTCTTCACCGTCCTCAAGTTCTTCCTGCAATGCCTTTCCCCTCCACCGATGCGGAATTGCAGGACATCTCCCGGAACAAAGTTCGGTTTGCCGCGGTCGAGATCACCAACATTGCCCAAGATTTGCACGCTTTGGACTTAACTCGGTATTTCCCTACGACCGGTGTAACTGTGCTTCTACCTGCAGTCATCATCCATCTGCTCGATATCAAGTCCAGTGATCCCAATGTCCGGATGGTCAGCCTTCAACGATTCTACAGATGCATGCGTATATTGCAGCGTCTGCGGGAGATTTACGCATCTGCAGATTTCGCTACGTCATTCTTGGAGGCTGCGATCCGCAAGGCCGGTATTCAGCTCACGGTCGCCCCTCAAGACGTCCAGGGGCGTTCCAACGAGACATTCGATGCCGTACCCCGCGTCAATACATTGACACCGCCACCGGATTCTTTGGCACAGAAGATTCCCGACTTGACGTACCCCAAGACTGATGGAGCCGGTGATGCTCTCAACGCAACAGGGTTTGCCTCCACCCCGCCGCCTTCAGACGGCAGTGAAAACGGCAGCACCAATAATATCAACTCCGACTATCACCGGAATGCATTTGCGATCCCCAATCTGGACGCGGACTTGAGCATAAGCGAGCTGATGGACTTGGCCAACGATGCCGAGGTGACCCAGAATGACTTTGATGCTCTGATTAATTTTGATGACGCCAACGCGGATCTATTCCCCGGCCAAGATAATCTTAACCTCAACCCTAACCCCGGTAACAAGGGGTTTGCATTCAATATCAGTGCCATGGGCAATGTACCGGATTTGGTGGGATTCGGCAACGAGCAGCTCCATGATAATCAAGCTTCGGCCTCTATGGAGAATAACGAAGCGCCACAAATGGAAATCCATGGCCTGTCCAGTCTTGAGGCTGATCTTGGGCTGAACCTCTGATTGTAGCCCGCTACGTGTTACGACATTTGTTTTGAAGTTTCCCGATCTCGTCTTTCCTATTCTCACGCCCTCCGCCCCTAAGGGCCCGGGCCGTCACGCATTTCATGGAGTTAGGTTTGGAATCGCCTTGAAAGATTTAACTGGGTTTGATTCAAAAAGCAGGAGCCTCCAAGGGCTGGAGAGTTATTTCACATGAATCATTATTCTGAGATGCGAGTTATGTCAATTTTTTTTTCTTCTTTCTTTCTTGTCGCAGCATGGAAACGAATATGTTTATACTTGTATATAAAGTACATAATGAGGAACATGACAGATTTAAACCATGGCATCTCCTGGAAAAAAACCGTTCGATCTGCCACGATCTCATGCGCACGTGCATTCATTCTGTATAGCGCTCCACATGCAGTAGATCACCGTTTGTGCGCCGAGACGCGCCTCCCGACTTATAGTGGTACACCTGCGTCGCTAGAAAGCGTCCACTACGCCCAGAGCTCCAGTGAAAGTGTACAGACGTGGGTGTTCCAATTCTTGGCTCAGATGCAGTATCTCGGGCTGCGGTGGGGTCAATTGGCGAGTTGTCGCATGCCAACGCTGCTCCATTGACAAGATAGGTAATTGGTAGTCGTCAATTTGCTTTGAACGAGGTCAGACCGTCAGATTGACCGTCGGAGCGGTCAATAGTCTACGTCGATGGGGGCCCACTTAGAAGCTTTTCGAAGGGGGGGCTCATGATGATGCTCCTCTACGGCTGGTATGCACCTCACCTACAAGAGAAATTAAAACTCATGGAATCTATTACCGGTTGAACTATAGATTCGTCATCTACGTATGTATGTATATTGATAAGTATGCAAGCAGTCCCGTGGTTTGTGACTGTTGAATCGAATTACTTTATTTTCAATATGCGTCAGATAAATCACGCTTTTTGGCCGAAATCTTGTTCATTTGGGGCTAATCTAGTTTGGAGTAGATAGATTGACTTCTTCTCGCGGGTTGTTGTCTCCCCTCTTTCTTAATACCAGATTTAATTGTCTAATGCACTTGACCCGCTTTCAATCTATTTTCTCAATGGTTGATGTTGAGATGCTGCCTGTTTCCGTAGATTGGTGCGGGGTTCGACCACTATCGCATGGAGAATTTTTATTTTTAATAAATAAAATAAAACAAAGAAGAAAGAAGAAAGAAGAAAGAAAGAAAGAGTTATCTAATCAAATTACTTGAAAGAAATGGACCGTGAACAATTCCGCATGCAGTGAACCGGACGATTTCGGTCTGATCTGCGAGGGCTAGGTTTGGCTCAGAATCTTCCGTGATTTGGCGCGCTAAACAAGTCATGTCAGCGGTCAGATACTGGGATGCTACCTTGTTATCACATTAGTTAGAAGTACAATCAATTGAAGCATGCTCACCGATTTCTCAGTGGCTGACCACAGCTCCCCCCTCACTATGTGGGCCAGGCATTGGACCTGGAGACTTGCTCTCCCCGGCGTATAAAATCAAGAGGAGCCCCCTGATGTTCAAGCAATCCGTAATAGCTCCCGACGTAGTCAGCCGCTGGCCAAAGGTGCTTATTTTGTGGGTGTCCACCTTGGCATAACCCTGCTCGCCAACTCACTTCGCCCAGGGTCTAGAGTGACCTGCCCATCTTAGTAATTATGCGTGTCTATAATGTGATGCTGTTAATGCCCTTAGCGGCAGCAGCAGCTAGATGGTCATCTCCCAGAACGCCCCCAGTCTCGCTGGGTAGACGACAGCTGCCCAAGGACCCCACGGGGGTGAAGACCCTGACGACCCCGAATAACGTCACGATTCGATACAAGGAGCCCGGCGCCGAGGGTGTCTGCGAGACTACGCCCGGCGTCAAATCGTACTCCGGATACGTCGACACCTCGCCCGACTCGCATACCTTCTTCTGGTTCTTCGAAGCTCGGCACAACCCAGAGACCGCCCCGATAACCCTGTGGTTGAACGGAGGTCCAGGAAGTGATTCTCTAATCGGTCTTTTCGAAGGTTGGCTGGCGTCTTTCACGCTATCGTCCATCAATTGAGTCGCTGACGGGTTATAGAGCTTGGGCCCTGTCACGTCAACTCTAGTTACAACGACTACATCAACCCTCACTCGTGGAACGAGGTGTCTAACGTCCTTTTCCTGTCCCAGCCATTGGGCGTGGGTACGTGAAGCCCTAATCAACTGTTTAATTTAATCGCTGACACGCGCAGGATTCTCCTACAGCGAGACCGTCGACGGATCCTTGAATCCCGTCACCGGGGTCGTGGAGAACTCCAGTTTTGCCGGAGTCCAGGGCCGGTACCCTAGTATCGACGCTACTTTGATCGGTATGGTTGTTCCTAGTTTGCATGAAACACAGCTGACGTGAATAGACACCACGAACCTCGCCGCAGAGGCAGCGTGGGAGGTCCTCCAGGGTTTCCTCGGTGGATTGTCAACGCTAGACTCGAGGGTTAAATCCAAGGATTTCAGTCTGTGGACGGAAAGTTATGGAGGGTGGGTGTCTGGTTTGAACATGAGAGAAGTTATACTGACGCGTTATTCCTAGACACTACGGTCCAGCTGTAAGTATTATAGCCGTATCCAATAGATCCATCATTAACTGTATAGTTCTTCAACTACTTCTACGAGCAAAATGAACGGATCGCCAATGGCACCGTCGAGGGCACTCGACTCAATTTCAACTCGCTCGGCATTATCAACGGTATTATCGATGAAGCGATCCAGGTTAGCCGATTCCTTCTTCCATACTGAGAACGGTATAAAAGAGAAAGACAGAGACAGAAAGAGAGACTAACAAACCAGGCCCCCTACTACCCCGAGTTCGCAGTCAACAACACATACGGCATCAAAGCTGTAAGTCTCAGACCCAATCAAGGTACTCGGTAACTCACTCCATAGATCAACGACACAGTGTACAATTACATGCATTTCGCCAACCGAATGCCAAATGGCTGCCAGGACATGATCGGGTTGTGCAAGCAGACGAACCGCTCCTCACTAGCTGATTACGCCCTGTGCACCGAGGCCACTAACATGTGCCGGGATAACGTGGGTATGTTTTCCCGAGATTGATACGTATGACAGTGTGACCGTGACTGATTACCTCGTCACAGAAGGGCCATTTTACGCCTTCGGGGACCGTGGCGTATACGATATCCGCCATCCATACGATGTACGTATATACCATTACATACATAGTATACATATACATGCATGTATTGTATGTTTCAGCTAATCAAGAACAGGATCCAACCCCTCCAGACTATTACCTCAAGTTCTTGGAAAAAGACTCCGTGTTAAATGCCATCGGCGTCAACATCAACTACACCCAGTCCAACAATGACGTCTACTACGCCTTCCAGCAAACGGGCGATTTCGTCTGGCCCAACTTCATCGAGGACCTCGAGGAGATCCTGACCCTCCCCGTGCGCGTGTCCCTCATCTACGGCGACGCAGACTACATCTGCAACTGGTTCGGCGGCGAAGCGGTCTCCCTCGCCGTCAATTACACGCATGCCCCTCAGTTCCGCAAAGCAGGTTACACCCCGTTGAAGGTGAACGGGGTCCAATACGGTGAAACCCGCGAGTACGGGAACTTTTCTTTCACGCGTGTGTACGAGGCCGGCCATGAAGTCCCTTACTATCAGCCTATTGCCTCCTTGCAGTTGTTTAACCGGACTATTTTCGGCTGGGACCTTGCGCAAGGCACCACTAAAATCTGGCCGGGATATCAAACCAATGGTACCGCTACCACTACCCACACCCAGTCGTCTGTGCCCCTGCCATCGCCGACCTCTAGTGCTGCTCGCCAGCAGTGAAAGTGGGGTTGACTGATTCTGTACGCCACTACGGAGAGAACATGTCAGCGCACATGATGCATGGATGTAGAGAAGAGAATCTTAGTCGGATCTCGTCAATTGCGAACGCTTGTACATACTCGTAACACAGAACTAAATACAAACAAGGTGTGGCCGACTCAAGACCACAGCCGGATATAGGCATCTCCAAGCCTGAAACTACTGCCGCTGCGAGTGCCATGCCATAAGCTGACCCATCTGATAAATCCAGACCCGAAAAACTCTGGGTGGGAACAACAAGTAAAACCTCTCTGTACATGTGGTGCGGCCTTTGAACATGAAGCTCGCCGCCATATAACCCAACCTCGCCCGAGCTGCAACCCGCGACGACCTTTATTAAAATTACTTGCAACCGCAATAATAGATACATAATCAAAAGATATCAAACTTCGTTCCAGCGTTCCTTCAGTAAAATCCCCAAACTCATGGAATACCGTAAGCAAAGATAAACAAAAGGCCACCACACCAAATCTTCAAATGCGTCATCATTGGTATCAATTCCATAAATCAAACATGCACCAGAATAATAACACGGAAAAAGTAGACTCAAGCAACAGTAGTTTGCTTCTCTTTGCTCTCGGATGTCTGTCTTTCCATAGGGATAGCTCCCATGACATCCTGCGTGGTCTCATCAGAGAATTTCAAATCATCTTCAATGTCCACATGGTCTTTAATTTTGAAGAAGACGACAGGGGATGCAATCAGAAGGGCCCCAAGGAGGAGACCCCAGCAAGAGGCGAACTCAGTCATAAATGGAGTATGGACAGAGTCCATTCTGCAAGGCACGTTAGCAATACGTTGTGGCAAACTCCAGCCTAGAAGGCCCGTCAGATTAACTTACGCCCACATTCCAGCTGCACCAGCCGATTGGATGCCCTTATAGAAACCAGCAAAGTTGGCCAACTTACGACCATTGTTGGTGAGTGATCCCATGAACCTGAGATGCACGATTAGTTGCTGTTTTCAGAAGCATCAAGAATAAAGATACTGCAAAAAAAAAAAAAAAAAAAAAAAAAAAAAAAAAAAAAAAAAAAAAAAAAAA
>ML742267.1:23165-41709 GCA_009193465.1 Aspergillus avenaceus
AAAAAAAAAAGAAAAGAAAAGAAAGAAAAAAAGGGGGTAAGAATAGATGAGGCAGCGGGACTCACCAATAAGCGCATGTTTGAAAGACTGCGTCGTAAAAGCCATAGAACATATAAAGGAACATGGGACCAACATAACCCTTGCTCGTCCAGTCCATTTTCACCTGGTTCGCATCAGTTTGCGCCCGAGTATACCGCTTCTGGAAGGCATATCCGCCACCCCAGATTCCCAGGGTGAGAGCAAACAATAGTGCGAAGTTGATCTTAGCCCGCATAGGCCGGGAGAAAAACTTCATGTCCAAAGTCAGACCAAAGACGAAGGCGCCAACCATCTGCATGAGCCAGTAGAGGAGACCGTTGAGAGATCGCGTGCGTACGTTAAAATAAGCACCGTTGACGCTATCGAAATGGTAGGCGTAAAACCAATTGCTTGCCAGAAACATTGGAAATAGCAGCACAATATAGTAGTCGCTAACGAGGGTGTCGAATAGGCCTTTAAATTCAGACTTCCAAGTGGGATTCTTCATGACGATGACGCGAGATCCATCCTTGCGCATAATGTACTTCGAGTCTGACAAACCCCAGGCAAAGATGAAACCAACCACCATAAGGATCATGAAAGCAATGTAGGTGCCGTCATTTACACCGCCAGAATCTGAATGCAGGTTCTGGCCCAGGGGGACCTATGTACATGAAGCAGGTAATCAGAGTCCATCCTTATCTTGACAGGTGGCAGGAAAAAAGATACTCACCAAGCTACCGATCACACCGCCCAGATTAAAAATGACCCAGAAGATGGAGATGAATCTCCCCTTTTCGTTTTCTCGCGGATAACTCATCATGACGGCGCCCTGAGCACACCACAACATACCAGCACACACACCGAGGAGGGCACCGGCAAAAATCACAAAGCCGGAGTTTTTCCCATGGTTGTAGGCGAGCAGCGATGCCACATACAGGAAGTACCCGAAGCCGCCAATGGAAAGGGTTAGGCGTAAGCCAATACGGTTGGAGATCGAACCAGCGAAGAAACCGACGACAGCGAAGGTACTGTATAAGGCTGTGTTGGCCCTGCTGACAACGGTGGGATCGAGCTGACCACCACCTCCCAGACCACTGACAGCATTGAACATACCAGGACAAAGGAAGCAAACGAAGGAGACCAAAACAAGCTGGGTCTCTGGCGAAGCGAACCACGGTAAGGTAAGAGGGCCGACCTTTATAGGCTTGTACATCCATGGCTTACCCACGGCGGACGAGTCATGGTTGCTCTCAGGATCGTTGATTGCAGGAACCTCTTTCTCGACGGGGCGCTCCTCACCGACTGTTGAGTTGCCCATCTCTGAAGGGATGTATCAATGCGGGGTGGTAGTGATAGAAGAGTATATGCTTATCAAAATCAGAAGATAGCAAGCAGTGCCTTCGCGGTCCGTTAGTACTTAGAGCTGGAATGTCGAAGTCCAATTCGATGCAGAAGAGTAGACCGATGGGAAGCGCAAATTTAGACGAATGTAAGTTATAATAAAAGAAAGAAAGGGCGATGAGTTCAAAAAAAAAAAAAAAGAAGAAGAAGAAGACAAAAGGCAAACAATAGAACCGAGCGGACTTTACCAGAAGTAGAGTGTAAGCTCGACTAGCAATAATGGAGCAGTTGAATGCAATGGTTTCCAAAATGAAGATAAAGATAAAAATCAAAAATCAAAAAAAAGGGGGTAGGGGGGGAGAAGAAGGAAGGAGGGATATGGGGATTTAAACAAAACAAAATAAGACAGGGTATGTATGTATAAGGTGAAGGTGGAAGGATGTTGTCGGGTTATTCACTTAGTATATACAAAGAGATCCCAAAAGCAATGTTGCACAGGATGACACCACAAAGGATCCTTAAAGGGAAAATAATAACAAAACAAGAGCAGTGCAATTAAGACAAAGAAAGAAACTGAGACCGGTTGTGCAAAAACTGGGTGATGGAAACAGAAGAATGTTTGTTTTTGTGGGACGAAGGTTGGAATGTACTGAATCTGGGGTAGAAAGGAAGGAGGGAAAAAAATAACTGAAACAAATGCGAGGGATATTAATACCACAGTCTAAACAATCCCATAGGGAGGATCATTATCATAATGGTATATCTTTTGGTTCTTAGGGTTTTTGATTTAAGTCGTATTCAACTGGTACTGCTTGATCCCAAGCCACGCGAAGCGATTAGTGTAGTGTATGCCGATACCACGGTAGAGACTACTACCTCCACAATTCGATAGTGTGGAGAGGACCGTGACCCAAGCCAAAAGAAAAGGCACAGTTCAAAAATCACAAAGGGAAAAAAGAAAGAAACAAAATCAATGTAAATAAAAAAATAAAAGACTTACGTTTCTCCCGTCTTAGATTGGGGTTAATTTAGAATTATTCGGTAATTTGGTCCCAACAAGAGAGAACAAGAACAATTCCAAGACTTTAAGTCAGACAAGAATCAGGCGACTGATACTGACAAGGAATTAGAGTAGCACTGAATTTGAAGATGAAATTAACAACACCCAAATTTGTTCAAGATAGAATCATCACAGTTTCTTTCTCCCTCCACTACCCCAGTGGACACTCGTGTGGAAACTGCGGAGAACCTGCACCGAATAAACTGAGATCGGAAAATAGCAGTACACACTGAACAACACTAAACAGGGATAATCTTTCCTTTAAAAGAAATTAAGATGGGTAAGTGAATATACTTGAGGAGACACAGGGGAGGGAAAAAAGAAAAGAAAAGAGGGAAAGAAAAAAAAAAAAAAAAAAAAAAAAAAAAAAAAAAAAGAAAAAAAAAAAAAAAACAACCAATACCTATGTCTGGCATAGTGAGTCGCGTGTCTATTCTTTTTTTAACTAACCCAATTTTTCCAAATTAGCTCTTCTGACTAGTTGTGTTTAGTCCAACCTATCTGGGCTTTGGTAAGCTAATTGCTCAATTTACTTATCTCTTGATTCTTTCTGGTCCTTACTGGTTACGATAAGGGGGATGATTAGGTATAGTATGTTTTAAGACTCAGATAAGTATACAGATAAACCAGCAAACAGATAGGAATTTTCCCATATCATATCATTGATAGCAGTTGCTTGCTTCCATCTTAGTTTCTAGTGGGGCTTAAAATTCACGTCTGTATGGTATAAGTAAAGTATCCGGCGAGAAAGCATTCCAGTAGAAAAGGAAGGGGGAAAAAAAAAATCTACCGTAGTGTGAGCTCGAAGGGGACGGTAACATCGACTGCTTGCAACCTTCAGTCTGTGCCGAATGCGGGGGGTCAATTCGGAATCCCATTGGTACGGTGGTGATACCGTAGTGTCAAGTGGGTCACACTGAATCCATACAACTTCAAGATAAGGTATAATACATCTTGTATAGTACATCGATCATGAAGTCTATACGCATGAAAAAGATGGAAAGATGGAAAAGGTTGTTAGATATTGCAATGCGATCCTCAATTATATTGTACTATCTACATGATGTATATTATTCTACATTAGCTAGAGCTATATCACATGCTGTGGTTAACTGAGAGTATTTGTAGATACGGTCGCTCCTTTGATTATAACTGGTTTGGTATGGAACCGTCATAAATTTGCGCAAAACAGGTAAATAAATGTATGTACTAAAAACAAGCATAGTATCGGTATGTAATAATTCGCAAGACTAATGTTGACTTCGCATCTTGCATGTATGTATATCTGAAGTTGATAGTTTCTACTACAGCTATTAGGAAAAACAAAACATTCATACTGACCAAAAAGACCTTGCTTGAATGATTCATTGTTCAGGGGAAATTCCTCAATAGCCACCAGAACTTACCCACATTTTCCATGATACTATATTCCATGTGACCGCAAATGTCACATTCCAAAGAGAATCCGAACCTGTTCTGTCGACGTCACATTTTGCTTCCGTGGGATTTTTCCCCATGGGAAGCAACACCAAATTGAACAGGATGACCCATTTTTATGTTGATCTTCTCCACACGTGCCCTGCCTGGCTGGATGTCACCGTCCAGGATGTAGTAGTAGTAATAATAGTACCCTTCTTCTCTAACAGATGGTCCTTATCCACTACTCATCTGTCCCCCTCAGAAACCGGTTTTCCGAAGTTGCTCATTCTTCCTTTTAACGGTTACCTCCATAAATTCAAGTTCTTGTTTTCTCTCCGCTATATAATCCCCACAGGACATGTCAAAGTTTCCAGCTTAAAACTCGCAGGTCAAGTCCACTCCCATCATCATGCCTGGCAAAACAACTACTCTACCGCGAATCACCAAATTTACCAACTGTCGAATAATACGCGGTAATGAACTCGTCGAACAAGATGTTTGGATTGATTCTCTTTCCGGAAAGATTCTTCGTGACCAGGAAGCTTTCTATGAACTGCATATATCGCCCGATGAAGTCATCGACCTCGATGGTCGTATTCTTGCACCGGGGCTCATCGATGTGCAACTGAATGGCGCCCAGGGATTCGACTTTTCCGTTCCTAAATCCTCAAAAGAGGAATATGATGAGGGCTTGCGCATAGTTAACAAAGGCCTTGCCAGAACTGGGGTGACGTCGTATCTGCCCACCGTGGTCAGTTCGGCCCCAGAAGTTTACTGGAAGGTATGGCTACACTCCCCAAGCTGAATTGCCTTTACTGGTGTCCTATAAGCTCTAGTACTATAAAATCTGGGAGATCAATGTCTGACATATGGCCCAGGTGCTTCCGTCATTAGGCCCATCCGGCCCCAAGCATCGCGCCGAAGATGGCGCGGAGTCCCTAGGAGCTCATGTAGAAGGGCCATTCATTAGCCCCGGTCGTAATGGGATTCACAAGACTGAGGTTCTACAAGCTACTGAGGAGTTCGAAGACGTAATCCAATGTTATGGCAAGGCGAACATTTCGGGTGATTCTAAAACTGTGAAAATGATCACAGCTGCCCCAGAGATTGGGAGTATGGTCAATCATATTCCGTCACTTGCCGCACAAGGTATCATTTACTCGATTGGACATTCAGATGCATCATACGAACAGGCCATGAACGCCACCAAACAAGGCGCTACGATGATCACACATCTATTCAATGCCATGCGACCTTTTTATCATCGCAACCCCGGCATCTTCGGACTTTTGGGCCAGAATGAGCGCCCCCGGCCTTTTTATGGTGTAATCGCAGACGGCATCCATCTTCATCCGACCTCGATTCGTATTGCATACAATGCTCATCCAGATGGTCTCATACTGGTTACTGATGCAATGAAATTGTGCGGTCTTCCTGACGGTGTCTATGATTGGACAAACGGCGAACGCATTGTGAAGAGTGGGGCCAGGTTGACCCTTGAGGGTTCCGACAAGATCGCAGGCAGTTCTGCCACTCTTATTGAATGTGTTAACAATTTCCGTCGGTGGTCGAATGCATCGACTGCGGAAGCCCTTAATGCTGTCACAGCGACTCCAGCGCGCCTTTTGGGACTTGAAGGTGTCAAAGGAACATTGGAGAGTGGCGCTGATGCAGATTTGATTGTCTTAACGGATGCACTTGACCCTTACTCAGGACCAACCTTGACAGTTGACCAAGTCTGGAAGCGTGGTGTTAAAATATATGATTCCGGGAAGGCAGCTGTCAACAACCAACTATAACAAATGGATCGATGGATGGCAGTTGTTCATGCCGTTCATGGCAAGCGCCTTTGGCCCACTTCTTCCAGTTCCCTTATGAAGTGACATTCGTACAATTGGCTCTTACAACGTGGTTTTCCCCTTTTTTAATTGCTATGCGAACAGCGGGTTTTGATTTCCTCTTGGTCTTTATTTGGATATTTTGCCGGAGACCGAAACTTTGATAGAATGGCAACGTATATACTACACTGTAAACTGATTTATAGACTGCATTTGCATCTGAAATGATTGTATGAGTAATATTATTTATTGCTTCCATTGTTCATAGTATCAAGTTTCTCAATGACAAATTACTCCCTCCAGTTTTTGGGTGTGTGTGTATAAATCTATTTTTAAATATTTTTTCTTTTTTTTAGACTTCAAATGCGCTACATACAGGCGCTAAAAGCAAGAACGCTCAAAACCACAGGCAAGAACACTGCAATTTATACAATATTGGGAAGAGATACGAAAGGCTTGATCGACACATGGTGTACAGCAACACTTCATGCTGATGCGCCATTCACAGCCTTCATCTCAAAGAATCATGAACATAAATCATGAATTGTGCAAGATCTCCACACTGCTTTGCTTTCCGACTCCATCTATCAAAGCCAAGAATTCAGAGTAGGTATAACAAAAGCAGCGCTTACAAACGGGGCTGCTCACGCTTCCAGCCGGCCTCCTCAGCAATCAACTCAGCGGCACGCTCACCGATGGCCAAGACGGTCAACATGGGGTTGATGCTGGGCATTTCGGGGAAGACACCGGCGTCCGCAATGCGGACATTCTTGAGGCCACGAACCTTCAGTTGAGGGTTAACAACTGCCAGAGGATCACGTGTCACATCACCCATCTTGGTGGTACCGGCAGGGTGGTAGACAGTGTGGGCGACACGGCGGCCGTACTCAGATAGCTCCTCATCGGTTTGAACCTTGGGGCCGGGAGCCACCTCACGCTTGATCCAGTCCTTGAAAGGAGCCTCCTTGGCGATCTCACGGGCGGCCTTGAGACCAGCAACGATAGTGGCAGCGTCGTAACCCTCAGGATCAGTGAAATAACGGAAATCAAGAGCGGGCTTCACGCTAGGGTCAGCCGAGGTCAGGTAGATACGACCACGGGAGCGAGGACGAGGGATGTTGGGGGTCATGCAGAATGCATTAGTGGGTGCATCATAACCCAAACGACTGGTGTTAAGATCAAAAGGAATCTGGTAGCAGTGCATCATAATATCTGCACAGCGGCCATCAGAGCCAGCAGCATTAGGAATCTCACGGCGCAAGAAGATACCGGCATCGGAGTCCATAGTAGTCTGGTTAGGAGGCACAGGGCGGTTGAGCTCCCACATGATGATACTCTCAGGGTGGTCAAGAAGGTTCTCACCAACACCAGGAATATCCTTGACAACATTAATACCCAATGAGTTCAGCTGCTGCTGAGGCCCCAACCCAGAAAGCAACATCAAACGGGGAGTATCCACAGCACCGGCACAAAGAATTGTCTCCTTCTTAGCACACAAAGTGTGCTTGGCACCAGACTGCAAAGTCACATTGACACCAGTAACTGCATCGCCATCAACGTTCACACGAGACACCCAAGCATTGGTCAGGATGGTCAAGTTAGGGCGTTTCTCATCACCGCGCAAGATGGGGTGAATGTAGGCGACACTGGCGCTGCTGCGGCGGCCATCGTCCGGATTGTAAGAGACATTGAAGAAGCCCACACCCTCGGTAAGCTTACCATTAAGACGAATCTCTTTGTTGAAGTCCGGAATGACGGGGATGTTCATAGCGCTCGAACAGGCCTGAACCCAATCCTTGCACAACTGGTTGCGATGACGAGCATGAACAGGTTGAACAGTGTTGCGCAGATTGTCTAGGACGCGAGTGAAAGTTTCAAAGGACCAGCCTTTGCAACCTTGCTGTTCCCACCTCTGGCAGTCATATTCGAACGGGCGGAAAGAAATGAGTGTGTTATGGCTGGAGCAACCGCCCAGGACCTTGGCACGCGAGTGACGGATATGGCTGTTACCTGCAGTCCAGATTAGTAGCTGATATCTCTACCCCTGTTGGGGCTGGTCACTGCCATAGATTAAATATGAAGGGAAAAAAGAATAACGTACCCATAGGCTGTTCGATAGTGGGATAATCGTAGTCCAATTCACCCCCCAACAAGTTCAACCACTCCCTCAGGTTGAGAACACGGTCATCTTTGAAGTCACTGGGACCACCTTCGATGACCAGGATACGCTTGTTGGGCAAGTACTGGGCCAAACGGCTGGCGATGACACAGCCAGCCGTGCCACCTCCGACGATAATATAGTCATAGCTATTGACATCGCCGGCAGGGAATTCGCTGGTAGTAATCATTTTGGAAGAGAAACGTACACTTCCGTTTAGTAAGAGAACAAAATAAAGGTGTATTTATAATTAATGATATAGAAAAAAAGGAAGAGAGGAGTGCGTTGAAAGAAAGAGAAAAAGCGGGATGTCAGGAGTAGGTTGGGTGAAAGAAAAGAGAAAAAGGAAGGCGAAAAAGAGTGAGAAGGGATAAAGTTTTTATATCCTTTGAAACAGAGGACGACGAAAGATGCGGTATGGACAAATTGGTCGGCCGTCGGTCTTCGGCCATCATACCATACCAAACTTTTTTTTTTCCTTTCCCCCTTCTATATTTTCTTTCTTTTCTTTTCCTTCGAAAAGAATCTTTGTACCTTCTTAGGTTCCACTTTCGTCCTCAATGGACCACCAAGAGAGAAGTCATTGGACCAATGACGGAGAACGGAATTTCTCTCCTGTGGAACCAGTGAAGATTAGATAAGACCCTACCAAGACTGTAGAACTTCAACACACACACACGCGCGCAAATCGTCATAAGGTGTTGACTGAGGGAAATAATGTTACTTTCTTCAATGAAGAGTACTTTTACAAATCTGATTATATACAACAATCAAATATTACTTCAATGAAGGCAAATTTATGGTCATACAATGCTCAATCAAAATATATATATACAGTTGTTTTTTTTTTTTTTTCTTGTTTCTTTGAATGTAGTCCTTTGAAACTCCTAATCCCGCCTCACGACGTCAAACCCCACACGAGATTATGCACTAAAAGACGCCACGAACCGTGCACGGGCCAGGCACTAACTTAATAAGGAAGCTCAACGGAGAATCCACTTTTGCCGCAAGTTGATTTTCTAAGATAAACAACATCGTTGCTTGGGAATAGGAACAATGAGAAAGAGGCATTCCTTTCATTTTCTGAACTAGTAAAAAATTAATGAGTAGAATAATCTCAAATATGTAACTGTGGCTTAATTTATCAATAGAGAATTAGGATATGTAAAATAAAGAAGATAAAAAAGGATGGAGGCAAAGATGATCCTCAGAAAAAAACTTTTTTTTTTTTTTTTCAAAAATAAAAATTAAAAAAAAAAAAGATTTTCTTCACTTCCACCATCGGCTCGTGGCCGAAGATCGCCGCCTTATGAAATACTAGAATGAGGGGCAGCCAATCAAACCATTGGCGGTGAGCAATGCACAAAGCTTCAAGGTTCCACTAAGATCCGAGTTTCATCTTCAATTCATTACTTCTCTCTCTCTCTCTCTCTCTCTCTCTTTCTCTCTCTTTCTCTCTCGCTCTCTATCGCTTTCTCTCACTCTTTCTTTTCTACCCTCTGCCTTTGAAATTTAAATTATTCTATCTACGCTGCCTATATAGTATATATACCCTTTGAATTATTAACGAGTTCCCTTTCCACCAGGTCTCGAGGGAATATAACATAAATAGAAAAAGAGCAGAAAAGTTTTATCAAGTGGAAACCCCCCCTCATAATCATGTCCTCTCTTCCTCTTCCCCCACGTCAGCTTTTCTATGACGGCAAGGCCCAGCCTGCCTCTTCCGGCAAAACGTTTCAGTCTGTCAGTCCCTCCGATGCTACACCACTTGCCGAAATCCAGATCGCATCTCATTCCGACATTGATGCTGCCATTACTGCTGCGGATCGTGCGTTTCCGTCTTGGTCACAAACTCCTGCCATTGCCCGTGCACGTATTCTTCAAAAGGCCTCTCTCCTACTTCGTGAACGAAATGATGAAATAGCTCGCGTCGAATCCCTAGATTCCGGAAAGGCTTTCACAGAAACGAGTACTGTCGATGTTGTCACCGGTGCTGATGTTTTGGAGTATTACGCCAACCTCGTTGGTGGTGGTGGCCTTAACGGAGAGACCACCCAACTGAGGGAGGACGCTTGGGTATTCACTAAGAAGGCCCCGCTTGGGGTTTGTGCCGGGATTGGCGCTTGGAACTATCCAATTCAAATGTATAAATTCCTCAATCTACCGTCAAGGGCATAGTTCAATAGGCAATGGCCCAGATATCGGCTAACTATTTGAATAGTGCACTATGGAAATCTGCGCCTTGTCTCGCAGCCGGAAATACCATGGTCTACAAGCCCAGTGAATTCACCCCCCTACATGCACAGACTCTGGCAGAGATCTATAAGGAGGCTGGACTTCCTGATGGTGTCTTCAATGTTGTCTATGGTTCCGGCGATGTTGGTGCTTACTTGACTGCTCATCCAACTATCGCCAAGGTTTCTTTTACGGGCCAAGTGTCCACTGGAATGAAGGTTGCTGGATCCGCCGCTGGTAACATGAAATATGTGACTATGGAACTTGGAGGCAAGAGCCCCCTGGTGATTCTCCCTGATGCCGAGTTAGAGAATGCGGTAGATGGAGCTATGATGGCAAACTTTTACAGTACCGGCCAGGTCTGCACGAATGGTACGCGCGTATTTGTACCTTCTAGCATGAAGGCGGCTTTCGAGAAGCGTCTGCTCGAGAAAATGCAGTATATCCGACCAGGGCCCTTGTTTGACGAGGCTACCAATTTCGGGCCCTTGAGCTCTGCTCTTCATCTGGAGAAGGTATCCGCTTATATTCGCCACGGCATCGAAGAAGACAAGGCCACTCTTCTCTACGGTGGTCTTGGCAAGCCTCAAGTTCCCAAGGAGTTGGAGCACGGCTTCTGGGTTCGGCCCACAATTTTCACCGATTGCACGGATGACATGCGCATTGTCAAAGAGGAAATCTTTGGCCCTGTCATGTCCATCCTATACTACGAGGCTACCGAAGAGGCCGTCCGACGTGCAAATGCAACCGAGCTCGGCCTCGCGGCGGGTGTCTTTACCAAGGATCTCAACTTGGCCCATCGCATTATCGACCAGCTTCAGGCGGGTATCACATGGGTGAACACCTGGGGTGAAAGCCCGGCCGAAATGGCCGTGGGTGGATGGAAAAACAGCGGCGTTGGTGTTGAGAACGGCCGTAAGGGTATTGAGGCTTGGGTGAAGAACAAGAGCACTCTGGTTGATATGAATGGCTCCGTTGCCACTGTCTTTGCTAAACTCTAAGCATTGACATGCAGGGATTGCCGGAGATGATCTGGCTTTAACCTATGTATATTTTGCAAATGTTCCACAGTAAATAATCCATCCAGCCTTATACAGCTTACGAAAGAATTAAAGTTACGATATTCATTATTCATTTTATCGATTGCTGATCATTGTTGTCTAGTCTATCTGTCATCAACAAAATTTCTTAAACTTGGAAAGTAGCACATCGTACCAAGCCATCTATGAGAATTAACAGCGAAACAAGGAGAGAAAAGAAGAAGACATGAACAATGTAACAAAACCTTCAAATCGTGATGCCGAAAAGTTGTAACCGACTGAAACCAACAAATTGGAACCCAACCTCTTTTCTTGCAACAAATATACTATAGTTTAGTCCCTCCCCTTTGTGTTATAAATGAAACCGTATAATAACTGATAAAATGCCTCTTCCAGCAATCAATGATACATTTTGTCTCTTAATCCAATGGCTCTCTTATCAATGGGAGATAACTCGGGTGCCCATACGGTCGAACATCATATCACCTTTCAAGGTCGAGTCCAGTCCGCTGATAGCAGAGTCAACCATGCGAGATGACATACTATCTGGTGTCAATTCCTCTTCATCCATAGTCTGATTAAGCTGTGTATTGATCTTTAGGTCTTTTGGAACTCTCGGCGGTGTTGACGCCGGAGTGGGTTGCTGATGGAATTTGCTGACACCAACCGGAGCTGGGACATATGTTCTCGGTCGGTAGACCAGAGGCGGACCTTGTGTACGTGCATCTGTACCCGATTGCTCTATCGCCTCGAAGTACCTGACTGTTTTGACTTTTAATTCTAGAGTTGCATCGCGATCGCATACTATCAGCGGATGCTGATGTAATTGCAAGGCCGAAAGTGTCCACATATGGTTAACACCACCTTCCAGGCCCTTTTCCACCGCCAATGCCTTGTGAGCACCAGTGGCGACAATGACGACCTCGCGCGCCTCCATGACGGTTTGAATGCCCACTGTCAGAGCCATTCGGGGCACTTTGTCCAAATCGCCACCGAAGAATCGGGAATTTGCCAGAATTGTGTCATAAGCCAGGGTTTTTACACGAGTACGGCTACTCAAAGAAGATCCGGGCTCGTTGAATGCGATATGACCGTCTGGACCGACACCGCCAAGGAAGAGCTCGATACCACCGTAGCGGGCGATTTTTGCCTCAAATGACGCACATTCCGCAGCGAGATCCGGTGCATTCCCATCAAGTATATGGATATTCTGAGGCGGAATGTCCACATGTGAAAAGAAATGTTTATACATGAAACTGTGGTACGATTCAGGATGGTCGCGAGGAAGTCCAACATATTCGTCCTAGTCATATCAGCACACGGCGATTTCATTGGGGAAGAGTGCCTGAAATTTACCATATTGAATGTCACAACATTTTTGAAGGAGATATCACCTGCTCTGTGATGACGTACGAGAGTCTTGTAGATAATTTCAGGGCTGCTACCAGTTGGAAGACCAAGCACAAACGGCTGGTTTTCGGTCGGCTTGAATGATTTGATGCGACCTACAAGAGAGCTGTTAAACAAACTCTCGTGCATGACAAAACTTCACTCGCTGTAATGAGGCATTAAACTTACTGATGATGTAATCAGCTATATACTCTGAGGCTTCCAGAACATTTTCTCTGATGATCACTCGCCTATGTGAAAGGAGAGTATATTGTTAGCTTGTTAACATTTTGTTTAAGACGGAACTGAATGTTCTGCCATACATTGTGACGACAAGCTGTCACAGATAAATTGTAGAGCTAGAAGGATAAGACTGAAGAACCCCAGAGGAAGGGCTGAAACGAAGAATGTCTGAGGCAAGGGATGAATGTATTCCTAAAAGATGTTATGTTGAGTATGTATGTGATAGGATGAAGATGGATATGAGGATATGTGCGAGTAAGAAGAAGAAAAGAGATGGGGAGGGGAGGGGAAATACAGAGAGAGCTGGGACAAAGAAGTATGTAGTAATGAGGTGGCCATCAGCTCCATCCACCCATGGATCTGTTACAGTTACTTGTCAAGTTAGTGAGTTTGGGGATCAGCTTGTGTGGGGGGTGTGATGGCATGCTACTTGTCCGGACCAAGGCCGTTGAAAAGACTAATGAAATGAAGGTATTGTATCATCTATCACAGTTGCTAGTATCTTGCCTTATTCCCCACTACCTTGAATAATGAATATCATCTTGTTCGATGCCACCCCATAGACGGATGAAAATCTGATTATTGGCGGGCCAGACAAGGGACCTACACATTAATCACTAGCATAGATGGTATTGGCAGATTCCATCTTGTGGAATATGAAATTTGTCTGAGTAAAGCCCTTCACGCCGGGAGTTCAATCCCATTGTTGCTGAGAAAAGAGTAGATCTCCCAACGTTTTCCCCAGTAGATGACGCATACATCTTCCATCTGACAGGGTGAAGAACCAATCAGTAAGTACAATACTGGGTAAAGATATCTATCAAAGCCCTTTGTCATGGGATCTTTTTTCTTTTTCTTTTTTTTTTTTTTTTTCTCCCCTCGGATAGGCGATGAAGTTCCAAACATTGATGTAATGTTGCACGAGGAGGTGGCATAATAATTTAATTGGCGCAGCTGGCATACATTGAAGGTCTTAATCTCAAAAGGGTTTAATTAGCCAGGGTTCCAATTGCTTGACGGTGCCGTTGCATTCGGTGGAACCAGGAAAACCATTTCAATTCGATGTAACCCTTCTCTCGCTCTCTCTTATTCTCTTATTTCTCTTATCAGTTGTTGTAGTATTTGATTAACGCACGGGCAATGTAAGTACGGTATTGAAATGGTGGTGAGAATTACGATAAGCAGCCGTATACCTTACGTATGAGTTAGTATGAATGACTGTTTGTGACAGGTTTTGTTCAAGTTGGTACAGCCGTACACTGTAAGGAAAAGCCTTATCATGTGATCTTGACCCCAGCTTCTTCGGCTTTTCTCCAGAATATGCGATGATGCCAAGGGTTATTGTTGGGACCCAACTTCATGGGGTATGTATGAGTCCGGTGGTGTATTTTCTTTTTTTTCTCATCCATCCAGTGATCTATTGCTCATTGTGGGATTGATCCCAGCCCGTTTCTATTGGTTGTCCAATTTTGTCTATTTCAGTTCAGTACTTTCAAAACAGGTTCCTGGCAGATGCCCATTGAAGCATTTCATTTTTCTTTCTTCTTCCCACCCCCCACTCATCCCTTCATGCAATATCATTCGTCAAGAAATGAACCAACACTTCCTAAAACTGTAGTAGTTTACTGACAGTCTACAGGCCCCTGACCTTACTCCGATGAGATCTCACTTAGTCTATTTCCCAAGCTGGTTCCAATTGTAGTATCAACTGCCGCTTTTGGGCCCTGGTCAGCTCCGACAGTCGTTCGCGTCTCAGCCTAATTCTTTTGCCCACCCAACCCCGATCTCAAACTCTGAATCGATCCTGTGTGGGCCAGACTGTCCTCTCTATCTGTTGTGTTAGGCTCTGCTCCAGCATTCCTTACCTAGGGTCCTCATGGCCCCAAAAGAGGATATGTTACCCCCTGGATGGGATGATCTAGACAGGTATGCGGCTATTCCCTCTGCCATGCGTGAACTGTGCATCGCCGCTTGCGGAGAACACAGCCGACCATGAATTATTTTGTTTTGTTGTTCTTCTGATCATTGCCCTACTGCTACCTCAAAATTAAGGGCCATAGAGTTAAAAAAGAAAAAGAAAAAGAAAATACAACGTTCCCAAGTTTCCCTATTATTTTCAAAATTTATCATCATTTTACCTTTATTTTTTTGGCTCTTTCTTTTCTTACCTTTTCTTCCCCCCCCCCCCCCTGGGACAGGTTTATCTTATCTAATTCGTTCCCCTCCCATTTCTGGATGACTGATCCTCGCTGACGGTTTGGACTATGTCTTTTCGGACAGGCAGATGGGGCAGCTCTTTATGATGGGCTTTGATGGAACGTCCGTTAGTCCTCATATTCGCTCTCTCATAGAGAATTACCACCTAGGATCAATCCTGCTCACTGCAAAAAACTTAAAATGTATTATCGCCTTCTTACTTCCACTGTACATATGCAGATCGCATCTCATCCTAGCTTTCAGTCGTACGTTGTATCTGAATAGAAACTAACCTTTTCTTTAGCTGCAGAAGATGCAACGCGACTGGTCCTTGAGTTGCAGACAATCGCACGGGATGCTGGTCACCCGGTGCCCCTACTTATCGCCTTAGATCAGGAGAATGGCGGGGTGAACAGTCTATACGATGAAATCTATATCCGACAATTTCCTAGTGCAATGGGAATCGCTGCTACAGGCTCGAAAACCCTTGCCCATGACGTTGCCATGGCCACTGCGCAGGAATTGAAGGCTGTAGGGGTCAATTGGATTCTAGGACCTGTGTTAGATGTGTTGACCAACGTACGAAGTCAGCCTCTAGGGGTC
The DNA here is from genome assembly GCA_009193465.1 of Aspergillus avenaceus. Classification (NCBI taxonomy): domain Eukaryota; kingdom Fungi; phylum Ascomycota; class Eurotiomycetes; order Eurotiales; family Aspergillaceae; genus Aspergillus; species Aspergillus avenaceus. The sequence continues at coordinate 38,709 of ML742267.1, forward strand.
CGTACCACGGGTGATGATCCCCAAGAGGTGTCGCAGTACGGTGTGGAGTACATGAGAGGCTACAAGGAGGCAGGGTTGGTAACATGCGGCAAGCACTTCCCGTCATACGGTAACCTAGAGTTCCTCGGGTCTCAGACAGACGTTCCCATCATCACCGAGTCTCTGGAGCAACTCAGTTTAACCGCACTGGTACCCTTTCGGAATGCTATCGTTCATGGAATAGATTCTATGATGGTAGGTGGCGTGTCTATGTCCTCCGCCGGAGTCAACGTGATGCATGCTTGTTTAAGTGAGCAGGTTGTTGATGACTTGTTACGGAAAGACTTGAAATTTAACGGTGTAGTCGTTTCCGAGTGTCTGGAGATGGAGGCTCTCACCCACAATATTGGTGTTGGCGGCGGTACGGTGATGGCAAAAAAAGCGGGTTGCGATGTCATTCTCCTGTGCAGGTCATTCCCAGTACAGCAGGAAGCAATTACTGGTTTGAAACTCGGCGTGGAGAACGGTATAATTGGACGAGCTCGAATAGAACAGTCATTACGAAGGGTTCTGAACTTGAAGGCAAAATGCACCACCTGGGAGCAAGCGCTAAATCCCCCAGGGCTTTTGTCTTTGACACATATGCAACCCTCACATACCAGTCTTTCTACGAAGGCATATAACAACTCTATTACTGTGGTCAGGGACAAGAAAAACCTTCTTCCCCTGTCTAATATCCTCGAGTCCACAGAGGAATTGCTACTTTTGACACCGTTGGTAAAGCCACTGCCTGCTTCTGCGGTTTCTCGCTCGTTCACTGAGCATCTCAATTTGTCTGCCGAGCCTATGACTTGGGACCGAACTTCTTCCGTTCTTAGTGACGAGAGCGTATTCAAGGAGCTTGGGAGATCACTGTCTCGGCAACGGAACGGACGTGTTCTACATACATCCTATACAGCCAATGGTGTCCGTCCAATCCACGAAAACCTGATAGACCGGGCCAGTGCAGTTATTGTAGTTACTGCTGATGCTAACAGGAACTTATATCAGTATGGCTTCACCAAACATGTTTCCATGATCTGTCAATCCCAGTTCACACCGTCCGGTGAATCTCGCGAAAAACCCATGGTTGTTGTCGCGGCGAGTTCACCATATGACTTTGCAACCGATCCGTCGGTGGGAACTTATATATGCACTTATGATTTTACAGAGACGGCCCTCGAGGCATTAGTCAAGGTTCTCTATGGGGAGATAGCCTCTATGGGCTCTCTGCCAGGATCCATCAATCGTAGCCACAAGCTTCACCAAGCAAGGCAACACTGGTTGGTAGAAAACTGGAATGAAGAAAGAGACTCACATGCTTTGGACTCTCTCCTAGAGGTAGTCAGAGAGGACTGTACTCAAGTACAACGTTCAGAGCTACTAGGGGTTACGTCCTGTAGTTTTCTACTACGACGAGAAGAAATTGACGAAGCACATTTCGTTGTCCGAAATAGCAGCACCCAGGCTCTTTATGGTTTTTGTTCGACCTATTTTTTCCGGTCCACCGGTACCGGCGTTATTGGGGCTTTGTTTGTCGATCCCGCAAGGCGCAAACTGTCCATTGGGGCGTCATTACACAATCGCGCCATCCGAACGCTAGTTCAGCGCAAAGGAGTCAAAAGGTTTCAACTCGGCTCTCGTTTGCCTGGAATCTATCTAGGTATACCATCCGCCAACCCTGTGGAAAGGAAGCGGCTGCGGCAATGGTTTGCCAACCTAGGCTGGAACACAGCACTTTCACGGCCCGTTTGTAGTGTGGTTTTGCGGAACCTAATGACCTGGAAACCTCCTGATGGACTAGCCCAAGGATTGCAGAACGCAGATGTGACTTACGACCTTGTATATGGTTGGGATTACGCAGATTCAATCCTCGACCATATCAAAACAAATTCTAGACAAGGGGTTGTCGATATCTATAAGGTTGCATTAGGAGGAGCACCTAATTGTGGTATTATCAGGGCTCTGCGGCCTGGTGATGGGGCGATCCTAGGTAGCGTGGTTATCTACAACGCACGAGCCACTTTAGCAGAGCATATGCCCGCTCTAAAAGCACATTCTACTCATTTCTCTACGGGGGGTATCTCTTCGCCTGTTATTTCACCCGCAGTAGGTGAATACGCCACAGTAATGCAAGGGTTGATCTTCCTTGGGATCAAACAGCATCGGAAACAAGGAGCTGAAGCTATCATTATGGACTGTGTGAGTAAATCTCTCATTCTAGATAACATTCTTACTAGCCGGATTATTAATGCGCAATCCATAGGTTGATGGCGACAGCAACTTCGATAGCCTGTCGGGGATAATGGGCTTTAACACGCTACATAGCTTTGAGGAAGTGAACTGCGATGCTGCAACCTGGGCAATAATGGCAGCATCTTGATCCTCTTCGTCTTTAGCTTTTTCCCACTCTCTTTGCAATCCCATCCATTCCTTCCCTTCCCCGACTATCCTGTTCTCCTTTTTCTTCCGTTTTCTAGCCGTTTCACTGTTTAGCAGTCTGGAACCTTATGATACCCACTACGTAATGGGTTTTGTTTTCCGATTAAAAGCCGCCTTTGGCTTTAGCCCCTTGTAAATTTCGGAGATTGTTGCCCTCGTTTGTTTATACCATTGACTGTGTATTCTTTGAAGATCTCATACTAGCTAGGTATCAGTTCAAATAAATATAAACCTTGGAGGGGGCGGATGGGTCCTAATTTACGACCAGTGGTTGTCTTGGAACTTATTTAGGGCATTTCGACGACTTGAAATCAGAGTAAAAACTATACGCTGTATGGAGTAGACAGAAATCTCTACGAAGTAGTGATGAGATGGGTGCCTAGAGAAGGCAGATCGGGATTCGGATGATCCACGCGCTGTCTGGTGTTGGCGCAGGAACACGAGTGCGGGCCCTTAATTAGTAGGGTGGAGACTTTTCTTTCCTTTTTTTTTTTTTAAGGAAAAAAAATTATTATTTTTTTTTTTTTTCATTGATTGATTA